>OX101788.1:15971131-16050421 GCA_944452715.1 Ophion slaviceki | reverse complement strand
AACAGGCAGAAATTGGTTTAGACGCTTCAAAAAGAATGATTTTGACGTGTCGAATTGGTGGCATCGCTTCATGAAGACTCATATCAGACGAACTTGTTGTGTGGTCAACTTCTAATGATTCTGCAAGTTCAGCTAAACTTGCAGAATCATTAGAAGTTGATGACACGAAGTTTCGAAACGTTTGTAAAAACATTAAGAATGATTTTGTAAAATGGCACATTAACTTTCACGCAAAAACAGCGAGAACTTATTCAACATCCCAATATTTCGACGAAACTCACAAGTGACTGCGAACAGCCTAATTCATTTCAAAGATAATAAGACAAAACGAGCAAGAAAAAGCCGCAGACACGAAGGTGCAATTCATCATCGAAACGTCAGTACCGGCAATAATGTGCCGGGCAAAAGAATGCTTCGAGAATTCCGCGGAGCTTCGAAAGGTTCGATCGACATTACGAAATCAAAACTCGATCTCGCGTCTCGGGGATCTGTGAAATTCAGCCTTGCTCTCGAAGTCGTCTAACCGCGCGGCAAGAGAGGCACACGGAACACGAGAGAGCGGAGTGACGAGCGAGGAATGCTAATAAGCGGATCGTAGTGGCGAGGAATAAAAAAAAGGGCAAAAAAACATCCCAGTTTCGAGTTCCATGGGGGACAAAGACTCCGGATGCTTCTTTTTTGTTTTCGTTACTTCGCTAATTCACGTCGAAGGGAACCAGAGGCGAATGCAATTTTCAGACAAAAAAGCGACGGAAGAAGATGGAGAGAGAAAAAAAAGAAGTCGCGGCTCGCAAAAAGACAAAATAGGGGCGGAAAACGAGAGAGGGTTGTTGCCAGTGGATAACGCATTCACGAGCCCTGTGTAGTATTCAGTGCCTACACACGCACTATCTGTCTCTGCCCTTTCTCGGAGAGCCACGCAACTCTTTCCACTGACTCAGCATCAACCACGCCACTATTTTTTTCTTTCTCCCTTTCCTTTCTTTATTTTCCTACATTTTTTCTCTCCGGTCTCTCAATATGTATCCCACGTTTCCTTGCCTGCATCTGGTCCGATTCGCCATTCTTTCTATGTGTGCCAATATGAAGCGGAGAGAGAAGCAGAAAGAAAGCGAGAGATACGTTTTTTCCCTTCTCTCCCTCGATCCTTTTGTTTGTCGAGGGAGAGTGGACCGGTTCGCCAGCAGTTCCTCGAACCATTTATTCCGGCTTGTTCTCTCTCTCTCTCTCTCTCTCTCTCTCTCTCTCTCTCTCTCTCTCGCTCTCTCTTACTCTTGGTATCAGTGGTTCTTTCGCCTTGAATCTCGCTCGACTGGTGGACTCTGGCATCACAGCCAAGTCTCGAATGCCACCTCCGCCCCAACTCCTTCGCCCCCACCCGCCATTAATTTTATATTTCGTTTTTGCCTACTTGGCCATCTCGCGGCTCTTATATTCTTTTTCCCGTGCCGCTCCCATCCTCTCGTCCTTTCCTTTATCTTGTTGCTGTTACTTCAATTTCGTGCTGGTTCCCTATACTCCCCAACTTGTTCTCTCTCTCTCTCTCTCTCTCTCTCTCTCTCTCTCTCTCTCCCTCTCTTCGTCGCTCTGTATATATGGGGTATGGGCAAAGTTCGTTGGCGACCGGCACACATGGCTGTTTCAAGTACGGTCCTCGAAAACGCTGTCAAAATCGCCTTTCCCCATGCACATACACGCGAAGCTTTCGAGGGCTCCGTAACACGCGGCGAGCATCCACACTTGGCCGCGTTCCGGTCTCGGTTCTCCGTTTTTTGTTGTTTTCGTTCTTCCTTTTGGTCATTTTCAACGAGGACTTTTTGGTCTCGATCTCGTTTAGCTCGTTCCACAATGTTAATGCCGCTCTTCATCTTGCTCGGAGCTGAGCTGCCGGGGGACTTTGTTCACCGTCGCGGAAAAGGAGAAACGGAGATGGAATTCCAAAAAGTATGTTGGAGTGGATAATCGAGTTCTGAATCGGCAACGAGCCGGTTCATGAATGAACCCGAGTCGGCCAAACGCACAAACACGAATACGCGGATACGCTGGTCTTACCCTAAGCGTTGTGAGAGCCGATACGCGCTCGTCGAAATAACCTCCAACCGGACAGGGACGTTCCTTTAAGAGAATCGTCAAGAGTCCGCCAGAGTTAATGGGAGAAATCATTTTTTTCTTTGTTCGCACGGTGGTGCTGAAAAAGTACGATGTTGAAGTTTGCATCTTTGGAACGCAACAAAGATTCGTTTTTCATTGCTTCATTTCCGGATTTTCTCTATACAAAATATTATTTTGCAAATTTGGGCTGTTGATTTCTCATGAGGAACCTAAAGAAACGTTTGAGTATTTTTCGTGGCCTAATTTGCCAAAAAAAAAAAAAACGGTCGGGCTAGATACTTTCGTTGCGGTGCAACGATGCAATCTTCAATATCATAAAAAAGTGACGTGAAATTTTGCAAAAAAGAGCAAAGTGCACAAGGGTCGGAAGAATTTGAGGGAAGAACGCACAAGTCGGTGGAATTTTTGTTCGTATTCGAGTGTATTCGCGTTATCGGGTTGAAAAAAAAAACATTGCCATCCTTGATGTAGGTTTATCAGTGTGTCACGCGACGCGATAACCTCGCTATCGCGTCAGAGGCCGGCATCTCTTATCGTGAGAAAAAAGAAGAAAAAAAACGAGAGAAAAAACTTACCTCTCTCGAGTTGCTGGGACACTGGACTCTGGACGCCCAATGACGCTTGTATCTGCGAGTTGTTTCCCGGACGTCCTCGCGGTCTCCGACCAGGTCGTGGCTGCACAATAAAGTGGAAATTCAAGAACTTCGGACACGCAAAAACTCGATCGTCCACATATGACGTGCTCCGAATCTCACGGTCAAAATCAACGCGCGAAACGACGTTGAAAATGGCATCGTTGGAATGCACCGCGTTTTTTTTCTTTATATTTTATTTATCTATTTTATTACCAAAAGTCTTTTCTTTTTTTAGCAAATAGCGCTAGTAAATGTCTAATGAGAATACGTAGAAATATGCCAGTCATGTTCACAGCCTGAATTGGCCGACACGAAATTTTATCAATTGTCCGGAATTAGTTTTCGTTGCGATCCAAGGATGCAAACTTCAAGATCATTACGCGAATCGAATCAGTGCCTCAAATGGGTCTCGCTTTTCCGCACGAAATCGCGAGAATAAAAAAAAGCAATTTTCCCAAAAGCGTATTCCTCGTTACGCCGCTGCGTAATCGATAACTCTCACGAATATCAAACAACATTTTCGTATTCATTTTTACTTTTTCCGCGCAAATTAAAACTTCCGACGTTTTCATACACCCGGCAAAGCGAAGAAAAAAACGTTTTCTTCGTGACTTCCGATACGCCCAAATAATAACAATAACAATAGTAATAGCGAAGATAATTCGAAGATAATCAGAATTGTTCTTAACGAGTTACACCGAGCTCGTGCCTGGAAAAAAGAGGAATTATCTGAATTTTGTGAATTTTTCTGGAGCAACGTGTGCGGGGTGACAATTTTTTTTTTACATTGAAGAGTATGTTTTCAAGTATCTTTTACAATTTGTTTTTTTGGTATTTTATAAAAATTATTCGTTCGTAAAATATTCATCGGAAATAAACAAATCAAACTCATTTAATTGTCGCAGTCCAAATAGAAAGTATCAATTTTCAGTGGAAAAAAATTATGATTACGTTTATAAACATTACGTGTATTATCTATTTTCGTTGATAAAGAAAAAGTGTGCATCGAAAAAAAGATGCCATCATTCACGCACTGCATCTTGATACGTAAAAGAAGCCTCTAAAATTTGAAATTGATCGGTGCACTGATTTTTGAGATATCGTGGTCACCGATTTCAAAAAAGCCATTTCGAGAAAATCGCATTCAAAGTTCGACGGTTCGCACAACCTACCTACAAACGCCCATAACTCCTTCAATCTTCAGCGGATCGGTTTGAAATTTTCGGAAAATATTTTTGAAATGTTATATTCGGTGTATCCGTCGAAAAGCAAAAATGGATATTTTCAAAAATTTCAACTAGTCGTAACCCCTTAATGACAGCTTCCTCCATGTGCGCAGTGTCATAACGCGTCGAGTTGTATAATTTTTGCGCCCCTCGTTCACGTGGAAAGACGAAAGGGAAAAAGAAAAAAGAAAAAAAGCACACACGACCGACACGCACACACGTGGTAGACGACACAGGAGTCGTGTGTACGCCGCCGAGTCTGTGGTATTCGCGTTACACACAACACAGAGAGGATACTCGATGCTCTCGGAGGCTCTCGCCTTGCGCGGCTTTGTGTCCGCGATGGAACGGGAGGAGTGCATTTTATTAGCGCAGATAAACGGGACTCGCTCGGCGGATGGGCGTGCAGAGGGACGACGTTTCGAGAGATAAATAAAGCCAGGAGAGCTAGGAGCAACGACGAGGAGGACAAAACGCTCTCAGGGACTCGAGCTCGCGCGCGCACGGATACATTTCATCCGTGCGCATATAACACACACATAAGGGAGCCACGAGGAAACGTAACGCGAGACGAGGAGAAAAAGGCGAATATCTCGACGAAAGCCTGCGGTGATGTTCCACACCGAGGCGCACGTCTCTCGGCATTCTATACACAAATGCACATGCCGATATGCACATACGTGTTTGGGAGAGTACAATAGCGCGTAAAAACAGAGCACCGCGTATTCTCGTACTCGGGGCGTGGGCTCGAGAGCACGTCGGGAAGATGAAATTGTCGTGAATCGTCGCGTTCGCACTCGAAGAGCCCGTGTTATATAGGAAATGAATGCTACGAATCTTTCGCGAGTGTAGGTACTTGTCTGAGAGGCAACAAAAAGATCAAAAACTTCGAGACTCAATGGGCTTGAAGTTTGCATCGTTGGAATGCAACGCATTTTTTTTTACTTTCTTATTTTTATTTATTGAAGTTTGCATCGTTGGGATGCAACGCAAATGTATTTTTTTTTTTTTTTCGTATTTTTTTACCACATTTACGCTACGAAAGTCACCTTTTTGCAAATGCTTATTGAAAATTTGTAACCAAAATCTGCGACGAAAAAGATTTTGTATTATATTAATAAGAAAGAAATGACAAAATCAAGAGACCTTTTCGTTGCGTTGCAATGATGCAAACTTCGACACCATTTTTATTAAGTAGCATCGGAAATCTATTTCGTAGATTTGAGTTGTGGATCGCTGAATACGGAGCCTAGAATACGATCGCGGAAATTTTATACCTCAAGGGGTTAGGCTACTGTGAAAATTTAGAAGAATCGTTCGTCACTTGAGGCAGCTCAAAATGTGATCTTGAAGTTCGCATCGTTGGAAGGACACGATCATTAATTCTTTTTCATTAATAAGTTTCTTTGTTGCCGACTTAGGTTATGAAAATGATTCGACCGTTTGAACGTATTTTTATTACAGATTTACGATCTCATGTTGGAAAAAAAACTTTCGAATAATAATGAAAATCAAGAAATAAGAAGAAAAAATAGTTGCATTCCAATGATGCAAACTGCAATTTCTCGATATCTAATGAACGGATTGACTTCAAATTTGGTACACTTGTTCAGTGCAATAGTGGTTTAGTCTTGACCGACGTTTTTCTCCTAAACATCTGTTCTTCATGAGTTATTAAAAATAATGATGTCATTTTTCCTCGAAACATCGAAAAAAAAATTCAATTTGTTTTTCTGACGATTGAAACACGAGAATAACAAACAGCTGGGTCAAGTCTTAGCCAATTCTATGTTAGGAAAAAACTATTTTTTTTTTGTTCCGAATCAACCGGATGACCGAAATCATGTACACCGTTGAGCCCCTTACGTGTAAAGGTCCGTCACGAGATTGTTTATAACTTCTATAATCATTTTTAAGACATTATAAAATTTGGTACAAATCTTTTTTGAAGTACATACAAATAAATGTCCAAACGATTTCCCAATCAGCTTACGTATTCCTTTAAAATTATTTTTTTCTAAATAACTCTAATGTTCGGCTCGTCACAGTAGCCTAACCCCTTAAATCTGTTGAAGAAAATTTGGAAAATGCAGTAAAAGAAAATATTACGTTCCATTCCAACGATGCAAACTTCAACATCATAAGACTTATTTGTGTTGCTCGTAGGTATTGAGCAAGGCGACTTTGCTTCCACACTTGAACAATCTTTAAGGGCTCCTCAACAAAAAAGTCTATTTTCATGAATTTTTTCGATAGGTTTATATTATAGATACTGATATAAATATTGGTACACTTAATACACACTTAATACACTAAATAAATAAACTTTCGAAATGCATTTAAAAAAAATTTTTTATGAATTTATGTAACGCAAACAAACTTTAAACGCGTTTTTCTCGAAACAACGTTTGTCAATGGCTTGTTGATAAAATCTTCGAAACTACTGAACCGATCCTTGTAAAATGTTAACCACATATTCTTTATAACTATAGCTATAGCGCATATCAAGGATTTTTTTTAAATTTTGATATTTACTTTTTAGCCAAAAACGGTGAAAAAGCACGTTTTTTTTGTTTTATCGAAAAATGTCCGCCCTTTTGTTATTTTTGCATATATCAAAAATCGTAAGATATGCGCTATAGCCATTAACATACTGAATCTAAAACCGTTTAAATTTAGTTTATAAATAGGGACGTAAATAAATAATCTTAAAAAAAAAAAGTATTTCGATAGTGTAGTTATTAAGTGTAACAGCTTTTATATCAATATCTATAATATAAACCTATCAAAAAATGCATGAAAATAGCCGTTTTTTAGCGTCTAAAGTGAGAAGACCGCTTAAGATCAATTCACGCAGATCCTTCATTCGTCCATACCCTTGTGGTGTCTCCTGGTTTATTTTATCGCGATCCAGTTTCCCTGCCATCTATTGAACGAGTTCTCAATCCAATCATAAATCGCTTCGATCCTTTTTTTATTTATTTATTTTTGTTTCCATTCAGCCTCGTTCAACCTTATCGCTGCCTCCGAAGCGCGATGGGGGAAATCATTTCTGCCTGTTAATCCAGATGGAAAGCCAGAACGAGAGGGAGAGAGAGAGAGAGAGAGAGAGAGAGAGAGAGAGAGAGAGAGAGAGAGAGAGAGAGAGAGATGTGTCTTCGTGCGGAAGGACGGATGTTAATACGTTGTTGACGTACGCCGAGCATAATAACACTGAAGCGGCCTAGAGGCCGAGAAAGAGAGGGAGAGCCATAAAGTACCCTCCATCCATACTCCCTCAAGAAATACACGAATGTTTTTCGGGAAAATAGACTCGGAGAATTGGTGCGATAGGGCCGCGGCCTCGAATTGCACGATCGTCTGGAAATAAGAGACGAACGGAAGGAAAATAAGAGATAACGTTAAGGGGGAGGGCAGGGGGATAAAGCTTGGAGATTCGTTTCTCTCGGGGTTCGTGCGAGTGAGAGAGAGATTTTATTGCAAATCGAGGTTAAAGTCCCCTTGGCATTGAGCCAAAACGTTCACCCAGGTACAGTTGGGGAACATTCCAAAACTCAACCACGCCCGTTATATGTATATACATTTAATCATAGCACGCCTTTATTTTGAATATCACGAAAATATGTCATACCGAAACTTCGAGGAGTCAATCGCGAAGTTTACGCAAAACTATTTACGACCGATCAATATACATGTACAGATATCGATGTCTGCAATTTCATCACTTCGTACATAGAATCAAAATAAAACGTATATGGATGCATTTAATTACTGCCAACATATTTGTAGAATGTGAATTATAATAAAAACATCAAAAATGATAGAAAAACGATATAATAATTAGCAATTATTATTATTATCGTCATTATTAACAAATAACTAGTAGTTTTTTATTATCATTAACATTGTGTTATTATTATTTGCAAATGTTCCCGGGACTTGTGAATAATAATAATGATAATAAAACGCCATCTTTCTTGTTAATAAGTTGTTATTATTATTTGTAATGTACCCGGGACTTGTAAATAATAATAATAATGAGAATGATAAAAAAACGCCATCATTATTATTAATAAATTACTAGTCATTTTTAGGAACTATGGTTTTCGAAACGGTGTACACGATTGCTCGACATCTAATGAACGGATTGACTTGAAATTTGGTGCATTTATTCAGTTTAATAGTAGTCTTGATCGAAGTTTTTCATCTAAACATTTTTTTCATTAGTTATTAATAATAATCTCATTTTTCTTTACGAGAAAACGAAAAAAAAAAAATTCAAACAATTTTTTGATGAATGAAACACGATAAGAAAAAAGCTCGTTCAAGTCTTAGGAATTATTACCTATTTTAAGAAAAAAAAAAGTTTTTTTTTGTTTCAGATCAACCGGGTGGCCAAAATCAGGTACACCCTTGAGCGCCTCACGTTTAAAGGTTCGTCACGAGATTGTTTATCAGTATTATTATTTTTAAATTATATTTTTATCTAAAAATAACAATGATACTTTTATCATTATTATTAAATTTTTAATGACATTTAGTATATAATTTCATCAATGCGCATACAAATAAATGTCCAACCGATTTTCCAATCATCTTCCTTATTCCTTTAAAAGTAATATTTTTTAAACCCTGATCTTTCGGTCGTCACAGTGGCCTAACCCCTTACCGTCGTTCTTATTCTTATTTGCAAATGTTCCCGGGTCTTGTAAATAATAATAACAACGATAATGATAATAAAACGCCATTTATTTAAGTAAATGTACGCTCTATCCGTATCGTGGAAAACTTCATCCTTCTTGTACATTTAAGAACAAAGTTCGTCGTGCGGGAACACGACTAAAGAGGAGCGGGAGCGCCGAAAAGTTTTCGCTCCGTGACAGTTCTCTCGTCCCACTCGTGGCAACGCCTCGTGTACGTTGCACTTTTGTCACATTGTACCCATTGAAAAGTTTGTTTCGCGAAGCCAGGAACGAGCGTGTACGCGCGGACGACTACATACAACTCTGGATATACGTTTATAAATGAAAGTAACTACGTTAGATGTGTAGACTCGTAGGCAAAGAGAGCACACCAGTAGTAGAGCGTTTCACACTTGACCCTATACACCTCGTTTGCGATGCAATTCGCGCTTATACGATACGGTAAGGTGTAACACGATCGTGTACGAAAAATACGTCATTGGGAATTTCGTACGTGGCCATATTTTGTTGACGCGGATTTTAACGCGATGTAATATTGTATATTTTTAATTTTTCTCTCATATGAATTTCTCAATGATACGCCATGTTGATCCAGTTGAAGAAACAACGACGATAAAGCTTCAGAATTGTTGCGACAAATTTTCAAATATTTACTCACGATAACAAAAGATACGAGGCAAATGTTTCCGTAATATTGAGATACTTTTCGGCGATGGCCTTTTGAGCAATATTTAAGCAATGTGGTCTCGACAAATGCGAACAGTAAATTCTTCACGGGTTACATCTAGCTCGCGGTCGGAAAAAAGAGGAATTTTCATGAATTTTTTCTGTGAAAATGTGTGCAGGTTTTCAATTTTTTTTTTCAATTTATATCAACGAGTATGGTGTTGTCTCTTTTACTATTTTTGTATTGAAAAATATTTTTGAACGGGGTAGATACAATGGTTTGTGCAGACCGTTGTAAATGTCCTTAATTTATTTATTTAAACGTCCTTCACGATGACCACTGCCACTCGGAAACAAATCATCCGAAATAACAAAATAAAACGCATTTATTTTTTACATAAAATTATCTAGTTCTATGGCGAAGGATTTAATAAAATATTTAGTTAAAAAAAATAGCCGCCGTCTGCAGTGAAAGTATCGATTTTCGGTGAATAAAACCCTCTATTTTCATTGATAAAAAACTATGCGTAAAAAAAATGCTTTCGTTCAAGCACTGCTCTGTGATATGTAATAGGAGCTTGTAAAATTTAAAGTGGTCACCGATTTTGAAAAAGTCATTTTGAAATTTTATATTTTGAGAATCCATCGGAATCCAAAAATCGATATTTTCAAAAGTTCGAACTAGGTGTAAACTCTAAAAGAATTTGATAAGCAAAACAACTGCGTCCTAATAATAATCGTAATAAAAACGTGAATAATTCTTACAACAATCGAATAAAATCCTAAACTTAAATCGATTTGAAATCGACGATATTTTTTTTTACAAAACCCTCTCCATCTTGGACGAGAAATATCTCGAGTGGAAGATTCTAAATTTAAAACATTACAACTATAATTCATTCAAATTCCCGGGGATCGCAAGATAAAGTCCGACGAATGATACATCCTACAATAAAATTGCGGGGAAAAAGGAAAATAAAACAATGATGGCTCGAACGCGCAACGCATACTGCGATGAACCTTCTTTGCGTATAATCGTGCGAAAGTATTCGGTATACGCGTTACGCGGAATTTAAACCATTCTGCATTCTATATACGGCGAGTATTTATGTTGTACATAACTGCACGCAGTAAACGAGTAGGCGAAGAGAGAGAGAGAGAGAGAGAGAGAGAGAGAGAGAGAGAGAGAGAGAGAGAGAGAGAGGTGGACAAAGGAGCCATGGTGCGTTATGGAGCTTAACGATAGATATACGCATATATAGACTAGTCCTGCCCTCGTCTTAGCTCGCGTTGAAGTCCGATGGATGGTAAGTCTAGCTATCGAAATGCTATTTAAATGGCCTTTTTCGAAAGAATCATTGAAGATATTACATTTTTGTTTGAAATCTGATTTTATTTTAATTATTATTTACATTATTTGTATTTTTCGTTTTTTCCTCCACCGTTGTATGTATTTGTTTTTTTAATCTGATATCTTGTTTATTCGCTAGAGTAACGATCCATAAAGAGAATTTCCGGAAATTTGAATGTAACATACAATCCTTTATTAATCGTAAACTTTTGTTAATTTGATTATTTATCAATCAGTTTACTTGGTTTTCTTTTCTTAATTTGTTTTTTATTCTTTGTTGCTGTTGAATTTCCGGGTCCCGTTCGTTCGTTTGCTTTTTTATTGTAATCGCAATTGACCATGCTGCATCCTATTCTAGATTCTGAGCTATGATTCTCGAAAAGATTCATGGGCATCCATTCGGTAGTTTTCGATTGATAGGCGGACAAATGTGCAAACAGATTGCCTATTTTGTCTTTTAAATGCCATTGTTCTATATGGTTTCTCAAAATGACCTGACATTTAAATTTATGAATAAAACGTATAATTTATTGGAAAAGTACGAATGTTTTTATTTCAACATAAGGCACAAACATGGAGGTTATGTGTGGAACACAATATACGATAAATGGCTGCCTCGTCCCTGTTGGCAAATGTTCACTCGTTTGACGAAGTGTTCAATAACATTTTGCCATAATTGCGGACTAATTTCATTAATGGTGCGTCCAATGGCTCTCTTGAGCTCCGAAATGGTCTCTGGATCATTGGCAAACACTTTTCCTTTCAGAAAATCTCAAAGGAAGAAGTCTAATGGCGTTAAGGGGCTGTACCAGTGTGGTACTTAAAAAAAATCGATTTGTTTTTGTTTGCCTTTTTCGACAGTTTATACTTTCAAGAATATCATTATCATTTATATCAATATCATGTTCATTTTATCTTGCAAAAATCGATAGTTAAATCTTTAAACGCATTTTTCTCGAAATGAGATTTTTCAAATTTACTGATATTGTAACTCAAAGACTAATTATCCGATTGACTTGAAATTTGAACTGAGTACTCTTGAATATGTTTACTCTATAATGACGTAGGATATTTTTGATTGGATGAAAATTAACGATTTGGCATTCGAAAAAACCACCATTTTATAGGCAAGAAAACAGACTTTTTTTCATAACTACGCCATTTTGTTAGATTTTGATATTTTTCGAAAATCCTACGTCATTGTACAGGAAATACCTTCCAGTTTAACGACATTTTTTTCCTTTTTCGGTTTCAGCTACTCAATCGGCCGGAATCATGTCAGCAGTGGGGGAACTTTTTTTTGGTGCCTCCGTAGGCAGAGCATAAGTCGCTTTGATCTCAATATTATTCGATGAAAAAAATATGTAATATAGGCCAAATATAGCTAAATATATTCTCAATTTTCCGAAACATTTAATCGAGTATTTTTCTTCCAAAAAATTCCCGATCACCCAAATTTTCAGCGTTCACACTGGTATAGCCCCTTAAATCGCACGATCTTGGCGGCCAATTCAGATCGCCACGGCGCGAGATAACACAACCACAAAACTTCGTCTTCAATAACTATGCAGTAACAACGCAGCAAATAACAATTTCTATACGTTGCTCGATCGTCTAATTCCCCATGACTAACCCTCAATACTTCCTGATTCCAGTTGTCAAAGGTCAGTACTCTAAGTTCGGCACAAAAAAAATGGCGCGCAGTTTAGAACGTCAGGTCATTTTGAGACCCTCTTTACTCAGTTCCGTGCATATAAACCCAGAAAAATTATTGTACGAATACAAAAATCGCAGCCCCAGCGCCTCTTCCAGCTGTATTGTACGTAGAGAAGATATACGGACGCGAGTACCTACGAACGTGTGCATATTTATAGCTATTGCATACGAAGCTATGCCCTGCCTTTTAATATACCGCAACACACTTGTGTACATGCAAAATGAGTTCTGGTGGATGAACTTCGCCACGTGTGTGGCCACGACTCGAGCAAATGCCCTCTCTTTTTCTCGCTCTCCTGCAATAGCCGGGCCTACATACGGCGCGTGGGGGAAAACGTTTGCGAAAGTCGCTCATTGCAAATCTGTTGCACGATTCGCGTTCGAGCTAGAATGCAGCGTTCAACTTTTTATACCAGGAAAAGTGTATGCGTGTGCGAGTAACGAGGAGAAAAAAATAAATGAAAAATAGCATAGTTGCGCAGATACCCTGGCGTTTCGATGCACGTACGTAAACGAACCAGAGAGCCGGAGGGAGGGGAGAGCATTACCGGCGAGATGGAGCACGCACTTAAATAATAAAGCGGAGGGTGCGTGACCTGCGGCAAGACTCTCGAGCACGCACCTGCTCTCCTTCTCTCATTCGGTTGTGTGTGTGCCACATGTCATGTGCTAACGCTCGTATTGACCCGACGAGTGCAGCCACGCGTATAAACTTTGTCACGAACGATCGTCTTTACTTTTCGTAACAATATTATTATTTTTTTTTTGCTCTCAGGACGTACTTCGTAACCGGAAGTTTAACTCTTTCATACATTCGAAACGTTTCGATTCGATGCGTTGTTAACGAGGGAGCTGACGTACTATCATTGATGAATGATTGAACATGAACTATTTGCATCGTTGGAATGCAACGATCTGTTTTTTTCTTTATTTTGTAATTAATTTACTTTAATCATCATGCAAAGCCTTTTTTGCCAATTGAGGTTATAAATCTGTAATAAAAATACGTGAAAACGTTTGAATAAATTTTCACGGCATTAATCGGCGAAATTAAATTAAGCGATTAAAAAAGAATGCATTTTCATTACGTTTCCAGCGATGCAAACTGATGATAATCCATTTATTACGGTTCAACTGACTATAACGAGCCCTCACCAGGGAATCTACGAGAAGTAATTGGAAGCATCTCTGCATTTTGTGCAGGTTTTCGCGGATCTAAATTTGGACCAAAATCGATTATTGTCATCCGAGGAGGAAGGTATATACGTATCCAATGAACTCGTTATACTCATGTAACGATTGTCAGAATATCCAGCGGCTTGGGTGATGTAGAAATTTGCATCGTTGGAATGCAACGAAAATCAATTCCTTTTAACTGTTAAACATTCTTTTGCCTCATTTTTAATCTGCAAAAATCACTGGAACGTTTTAACTTATTTTTATTAGAGATTTACGAGCTTAGTTTGCAAGAAAAAAGGCTTTGGATAATGACAAAAATGAAGAAATGAAAAATAAGTTAAAAAATCGTTGTACTCCAACGTTGCAAACTTCAACGCCATCGGTTTGGAGGACGCAAGGTAAACTGTTTTCCACCGACTCGTTGCTTTGGGCAGCGGTCTTTGAAGTGACCTTCGTATAAAAATGATGACGTTGAAGTTAGCATCGTTCGAAGGCAACGAAAATGATTTTTCTTCTCCCAAATTTCATTTCGCAGACTTGAGGTACGAAAAATGCGCAAACATTTTTTTAGAAATCTCATTCAGCCACCTGCAACCTAGATCTGCGAAATATATTTTTTTATAATTTTAAAAATTAGAAATTGGAAGAATTTTCGTTGCATTCCAACGATGCAAACGATTAAAAATGCCCAAATTGATGAACGAGTTATTTTGTAAATATCATTTCCTACGAGGGTGGATGACCATGAAGTTTGCATCGTTGGAATGCAGCGAAATATTTTTCATCTCCATTTCCCAGATTTCCTTTGACAGATTTAAGCTCTGAAAATCACGCGAACGTTTTTTTAAGCATCGTTCTTTAGCGATCTGTATCCTAAATCTACTAATTCCGATTTTCGGCAATAACAAACGAGAAATTGAAAATTCTTTTCAATTCCTTTGGTTTGGATTTTTTGGTCAATTCCTTATTTTCATTATTATCGAAAATCATATTTCGTAGACTTGGGTTGTGGATCCTTAAGGGGCTATACCAGTGTGAAACTTGAAAAAAAAATGGATTTTTTTGCCTCTTTCGACAGTTTATACTTTCAAGAATATCAAGGCCGTATCTCTAATTATTTTATCTTGCAAAAATCGATAGTTAAATCTTTTTTAATTCGATAGTTAAAATTTGGTGACATTGTAACTCAAAGAGCAATGATCCGATTGACTTGAAGTTTAAACTGAGTACTCTTGAATATATTTGCTCAACAATGACGTAGGATATTTTTGATTGGATGAAAATTGACGATTTGGCATTGAAAAAAACGACCATTTTATAGGCAAGAAAACAGACTTTTTTTCATAACTACCCCATTTTGTTAGATTTTGATATTTTTCGAAAATCCTACGTCATTGTACAGCAAATACTTTCCAGTTTAACATTTTTTTTCTTTTTCGGTTTCAGCTATTCAATCGGCCGGAATCATATCAGCAGTGGAGGAACTTTTTTTTTGGTGGTTTTTTGGTGGTTTTTGGTGGTTTTTGGATCTCAATATTTTTTCTATGAAAAAAATATGTAATATAGGTCAAATATAGCCAAATAGATTATTAACTTTCCGAAACATTTAATTGACTACTTTTCTTCCAAAAAATTCCCGAAAATCACCCAAATGTTGAGCGTTCACACTGGTATAGTCCCTGAAGGAGCCAAACAAATATTTCGTTGCGTTCCAACGATGCTAACGTCAACATCATATTTACTTTGCATACAAACAACACAAACTTCAACCCCACGAGGGTGGTCCTCAGAGTCGAATGTCTCCAAAATGTGCTTCCCCATCGCCGGATACATGTAAACATGATTCTCCAGCGAGGGATGAATAATTTCGTGCTTGCCAGTGGATGATTCATGTCGCGGATGTTGGTACAGAGAAACTTGGAGTGAACAAGAGGTGAATAGGACTGGGAGGAGGACGAAGATACGATCAAGTTCGTGAAATGCAATTCTCGAGTGTCTGTGTACAGCCTGTGGGGAATCTGACCGAGGCTCCTCTCTCTCCCTCTTTATCTCCGCGACTCGCTCCTCTTTGGTGGACCGAGCCATTCCATCTGGCCGTGACGTGCGTACACGCCAGCCACCTATCTGACAATCCGGCCAACCTAGCCAGGCAGATACTCTCGACGATCGATTGAACCGGGTTATCCCTTGGCTCCGTCCTGTACGTGCGCCAATCTGTGTATATGTGTGCCGGCACGGGAATTCATTTTCCCTTCCGTTACTATCTCTCACCCACACACAGCCTCCTCCCGGCGAGAGCTTTGTGTGTACAATATCGTCGGTGAGCCATCGGAACGAGGAGTGGCTGAAAAGCTCTCGCTTCGTTCACCTGGTATTTTATCTTCCCCGCCTCCACATCCTCCCCTCCCTTCTCTCCACCCCCTTCACCCCCCTTTTTCCATATCAATACACATTACGAATAATGGATTCCAGATTTTCGCCTCACTCGATTTCCACTCTACGGATACTCGATCTCGGACGAATTGAAACGCGATACACGCGCGACCGTATAAATTGCATTTATCCACGTAACTCCCCGCAGATTTATTCGTTCTTCTCGTCGTCCAACGATCTTACGTAATCTACGTCTTCTCCAATTTTTTATTGTTATCCTACGGTACGTCGTCGATATTCCCACATCGCGACGACTGCTGAAATTTTTCCAATGTGCCGAAGAAACGCGAGCGAAACGAGCTTGAGTGTGCGCGCTCATTGGGCAGGCATTGATCGTCGACTGTAAATTTAACGATGTAACGATGGTGAATTTTTCACAAGCAGCGAAGCCAATTCTGATGTATCTTAATTGAATTTCCGTGTAGAGCAATCTGATCGTTGAATTATTCGGCCGAGAGACGTTTGCTCAATCGATTCGCAGAGGCTGCAGTGACAGCTCGATGCTAGGATCGTTCGGCTCCCGACCCTATTCAGCTAAAGGGTGTCTCCAAATTACCTGACGTTTTCGTTTATTAATAAAACGTATCATTTGAAAAGTACGAATATTTGTATTCCAATGTAAGGTACAAACACGGAGGTTATGTGTGGAACACAATATCCGATAGCACAAACGTCATGGACTTGGATGACATATTCTTTCAACAAGATGGCGCAACCTGCTACACTGCGGGCGAAACAATGCATTTATTGCAGACGAAGTTTCATGGTCGTGTTATCTCGCGCCGCGGCGATGTCTTTCGGTCACCAAGATCGTGCGTTTTCACGCCATTGGACTTCTTTCATTGGGGTTTTTCGAAAGGAAACGTGTATGCCAATGGTCCACAGACCATTCCGGAGCTCGAGGAAGCAATTGGACGCGTCATTAAGGCCACAGTAACGGGTATAAAATCATGCGCGAATTTAACAATTTTTTTCGTATAAAAGGTGATTCACTTACAAAATTAATTACACATCTATTTAGTATGAATATCAAGCTGTTAGAAATTTTTTTTTTTTCGATATCCAAAATGGCCGACTATTCGAAACTTCTTAAAATAGCTTTTTTCCAATTGTCGTGACAAATAACTTCAACAATTTTCACTCGATTTACTTCAAATTTAAAAGTTATATTCCTAATTGCATTCCGCAGGGGAGTACGTACGGAATTTCTGATTAATCGAATACTTTTCATTTTATGACCAGTTTATGAGCAGCTATAACGAAATTTTTCACTGAAAATTCTTAAGTTCAAATACCTACAACTTTTGAATAAAACAATATTTTTTTAATTCCGTACGTACTTCTCTAGGTATTCTAATGTAGATTGACGAGAATTTTTGTTTTTTGTTCTAGGTAAAAAATTGTGGATGCTAAATGTCACGCCGCGGAGCGCCTAAAAAAAGATAACAAAAGAAAATATTCGTAGTCGGCCATTTTGTGCATCGAAAAAAAAAATATTTTTTCTAACAGCTTGATATTCATACTAAATAGATGTGTAATTAATGTTTATGAGTGCATCACTTTTTCATACGAAAAAAATTGTTAAATTCGCACGTGATTTTATACCCGTTACTGTGGCCAAAATGTTATTGAAAATTTCGTCAAAAGAGCGAACATTTGCAAACAGGGACGAGGCGGCCATTTATCAGATATTGTGTTCTACCCATGACCTCCATGTTTGTACCTTATTAAAATTAGAATATTCGTACTTTTCGAATAAATAATACGTTTTATTAATAAATTTTAATGTAACGTCATTTTGAGACACTATTCTCCGACGACATATGCACATGTCCGATGGCGCTGAAGTTTGCATCGTTGGTACGCAACGAAAAGTCTTCCTCGTACATTCCGTTATTTGCATTACCATCTGAAAACTTTGTTTCGCAGTTTTTTGTCATAAATTTTGAATAAGGATTCTCAAAAGAGTTTCGGCGATATTCGTAGGCTAATTGGGTGGAAAAAAAAAAAACATTTTTTCGTTGCAGTGCAACGATGCAAACATCGATAGCATCATGTCTGAACTGTCGTTTCGATATTAGGAACGTCCCACAGGCAAAGGCTAATAACGTGTCTCGATGAACGAGCAAACGTCTTTCGGGGCGTACAGGCTCGTGGCGGTCGATTCGTTCGATGTTACGAATAACGCTGATTCGTTTGTTTGGCGACTCGACCGCCAGGCATCGCCATCTCGATAATCGCTGCGAAGATATTACACACGTGCGCGACGATTGCAATGATGACTTACTCTGAACGAAGACGTCGAACGTGCCAATTGCGAGAATTCCTTGTGCGCCCCTCAGTCTTTCAATCCCCCTCTCTGCCGCCCGCGTGATCGCTCTCTCTGTCGCGCAGAAACAAATCACGAGGCGAACGAGAGAGAGAGAGCGAGAGCGAGTAAAAAGGGCCAGTTTCACGTTGGATGTGGGGAGGGGGAACTTTAACACTCGCCGATAATCGGCGGAGGGTCAACGAGGGTCAGCTCAGGTTGGAGGGGGGGCATTCACTGGCTGGGCATCACCGTCGTCATTATCATCATCATCATCATCATCATCATCACACTTGTATAGGGATCGGTTAAGCACCGGCGGTATCCGGCTGGCACCACACTTGAGCTATTACGATATTATTATATGCACCTTGTACGTGTATATATCTATATTGTCGCAGTGAATTTCACGATCCCCTTTTCTTTTTCCTTACTACGAACGACGATCCAGTCTCTCGAGCTCGTCAAACGAGTCTTTTCCCACCTTGTTCCTTCTCCGTTTATCGTTATACCATTGTTACTTTTATTACATGCGAGCTGTGTTCCCCGTATCCCAATTTCCCACGTGTTTCCGAAGCTTCCCCGTATGCTCCGCACGTGTGTGTGCGTGTGTGTGTGTGTGTGCGACACCTGAAAGTATCACGTAAAATTCGCGTCGATCTTGCGTCTCTTGTTCCGAATCATATTCGCGCGCGTCCAAGTCTCTCTTTATCTCTCCTTCTTCTCCAACGGCTCGTGTTGAGAAGAAAACGAGAGCAAGAAACTCGGGCAACGCGGCCATACGATTCGGACAATCGAGTGACGATAAACACGGCGTTTAAGCCAACGAAAGAAGAAAAATAAAATCACACCTATCGCGGCTCGTCGCACTTTACGACTGCCGTGACCGAGCGATCGCACATTGCCGTCGTTTCGCTTGCTTATTCGGTTTTTTTTTCTCGTTCCCCTCCCTTTTGCTCTCTCCCTTATTTATTTTGTTCGGGCGCACCACACACTGTCGCTGGCCGTTTCGTCAAACGCAGCTCTTCCTCGAACCGTGTAACGTCTCTCTCTTTTTTTTTGTTCGCCTTGCCTTCGGAAGAGCTCCGGGCTAGTTAACGACGTACCCGTTTTGGGGGTCGTAGCGAGTGGTGGGTCACAGTCGTGTACGGAGTCGGACGCGAACTGCGATACGCGCGGGCCGCAGTGCTGCCGTCTACTGGCGAGTCGGAGGCTCTGAGGCTCGCCGGCATCCCCCCTCCCGCCCCCAGCCGCCCGTCGCCCGTCACCGCCGCCGCTGCCGCAGTCGCGCCGCACACCGCTCCCCCGCGGAGCTATCGGAACGCTGCTGGGGCGTTATCCCTCCGCGCGACGTCGTCCGCCACGGGCGCACACCGGCGAGAGCGCGTTCCTGCTCCGACGTGAAAGACCACGTCGACGACAACTCCACGACGAGATCTAATTCGCGAACGGATACGACTCGTCGCGGTATACGTACCTTTCTTTTTTTTTTTACTTGGTTTTTTTTCGGCTACACGCGTACAGTGAGTGGATCGAGTATACGCACACGCGATATATTGGTAATTTTTCGAAAAAAATTATGCCTTCCAGGAGGCGAACGGTATAGAATTTTTCACATTTGTATACACATTATTTTGGAGTAATTAGCGAAAAAGTAAAAATCCAATGAAAATGTATTGTATGTTCATATATATAGTGAGAATGAAAATAAAGTGCACAGAGCACAATGCAGAGCAAACCGCACAATGAAAAAGCTATTTTCATCGTCTTTGTATGACCTTTGTTTGGTAATTGCTATACAGTAACGTGCCTGCGCATGAGGATTTTAATATTCAATAATCAAACTTCAATATATTTTACAAGGGAACAATTGTCGATACCAACAATGGATGGCTAAAGAAATCGTAAATTGGCCGATACAGCTTCATTGTGCATCGAGTATACGCGCACGCGATAAATTGGTAGCATGTTTTTTAAAAAGAATTATGCATTCCAGGAGGTGAAGGGTATAGCTTTTTTCCATCTGTATAGACAGATTATTCTGGAGTAATTAGCAAAAAATGTAGGAAAACCCAATGAAAATTACTTATATGTAAAATGTAATAAGTAATTTATTTTATTATAATAAGTAATTTATTTTAATACACGAATGAAAATAAAATACGCAGAGCTAACGGAACAATGAAAAAGCCACTTTCATCGTCTTTTTTTACCCTTGATAATTGCTCCACATTGACCTTTCGACCGCACACTTCCGCCACGAACCTCCAACTGCACGTGGGGTCGATCGGACCCCAGGCGTTTTTCAGATAGCTGTATTTCGGTAAATATGCATTTTTTTCCGTAGAGACGTTTTTTGCAGTCAATGATTCTCATTTTATGACCAACGTTAATTTTTTAAGAAAAACAAATATTAAGTGCCCAAGCATTGCTTCAAAGTGGGAGATGCGTTGAAATATACGTACTTGCACGAAAAAGTTCATGAGGTCGAAACGACCCAGTGTGCAGTCGAAGGATTAACGTGGCAGCATATGAGGATTTTAATATTCAATAATCGAACTTGAATATTTTTTAAAAGAGGATAACTGTTAATACCAACAATGGAGAGAGCCAACTCTATGGTATTTATACGAAACGACTATGGGAAAATGCAGTTTAACTAAAGTAAATATAGTATAGCATTTTTTCCAGCTGTATAGATTATGACACATTATTCTGGAGCAATTAGCACAAAAAAGTTTTAAAAACCCAATGAAAATTACTTTTAGATAAATATATATAGCATCAATCAAAATAAAGCATGCAAAGCACAACCCAAAGTAAACGGCATAATGAAAAAGCTGTTTTCATCGTGTTTTTTACCTTCGGTAATTGCTCTACAATAACGTGCCTGCGGATGAGAATTCTAATGTTCAATAATCAAACTTGAATATACTTTATAAGAGAACAATTGTTGATACCAACAATGGAGAGAGCCCGCTCTGTGGTATTTGTGCGAATCGCCTATGGGAATATGTAGTCTAACCAAAGTAAATATAGTTATAGCTAAAGAAATCATAATGCGGCTGTACTACGACTGCCAATAAACTACAGTTACTTTCATCCTATTATTTGTTACCATGGGAATTCGTTGCAAATACCATGGACTGTGGCTCAGAGATTTTAAACGTCTAGTAATTCGTTTATAATTAAGAAAAATCGACAGCTTCAACTTATCGGGGAATCGACTAAAAAATTATTCGTTTTTTGCTTCGTTGAGGGTCACTATGAGTGGAAATGGTAGAAGAACGTGTAAAAACGAAAGCAGATTTGATAATTTGATTGAAAACCAAGGCAAATTCCTCCATTAGGACTACACAAGAACTTCCATCGTCTTCGAGCGATCAACTTTTAACCGTTTGGTAGACAGTCTCTCGATTCGTTTAAAGATTTTTAAAAACCGGTTCAAGGTGTTCATAGAGCGACAGCCTAGTGACGACGGATCGTGGGACGTAGGCGAGAACCGAGAGAGAAACGATGATACGCAGCGACGCAAATTTTCCATGTCGTGAATGATCAAGAGGGGTTGCAGAATCACTGTGTATATACCGTTCGACAATCAGAGGCGTGGCCCAACTATATACGTTACCTCGTTAACCTCCCCCTTTGCCCCGCTACAGCAATGTGGAAGCTCTCTCAAGGGACGCGAGGGAAACGCGCCGATCGCCCGCGGTCTCTCGCGATATGCCACCAAAGAATTATTATTACTGCCGTAACGACAAATGTTTGCTAATAACTGAAACAAAAGCTGCATTATCGATGGACTAATTGGCAAATTGTATTGACGTTGGAAAATTGCTCGAACACTTGGCCGCGAAGCGCTATTTATTCAATTAGCGAGGCTCGATCCTTGGTGGACTTCCAATTCGAGCCTCTATCCCAACGGCGAAACGTGGGTAATAAACTAGAGCGAGCACAATCGATGGGGATGTGGGTGGTGGGAAGGCCACCTGAAAAATTCAAGGACCTTCCTGAATATGAACTAGGCCGATGTTGAAGAGGTTGCGGAAACAATGGAAACTACGAGGTCCGAAAATGACCAGAAAATCCAAGTGCCCAGTGTACAAGGGAAGTCTCAAGCCCAATGGAAAGACGAATGCCCTCAAAACCCGACCTGACCTAAGCCACTGTACTGCAATTCTACGACTACCCATTACAATGGTGTTGGAATTTTCATCGTTGGAATGCAACGAGAGGCCTTCTTTATTTTTATTACTATCTACATTCTTCTTTTGCAGTTTTGGTTGTCGATCCCTAATGAGGATCTTAAAAAATGTCTCAGTGATATCTGTGGCCTGAATTTGCCATAAAAAATTGGGCAATACGAAAAAAGAAATTTCGTTGCATTCCAACGATGGAAACTTCAATACTATCGATAAATTGGTTTGGGATGGTTTGGCTCATTGAGGCGTTGAACAAGAAAAAATAATTTTTTTTTTAAATTGGCTCTAATCATGTATAAATACCCAAAAAATGATATGGTCCGAAGAAAAATGGTTAAAAAACTTTACACGCGTTTTTCTTGAAATGATGTTTTCGAAATCGGTCGGTCTCGTAGCTCCTACAATTTTCAACCGATTGACATCACATTTCAATTGTAGCTTCGTAGATAGATATCCCAGCGAAACACATACAATTCTCACGATCGATTAACAATTACGATTTTTATAAACAAGTTAATGCCTTTTCAGCCGAAAACGTGACATTTTTTCCATATAGCGCCAAATTTGCAAAAACCAACACTTTGTAACAATCGTGTGTACTTCTCTAGCAAAGCTCATGTAGATTACGCGAAAAAGAAACCCGCGTCTCCAACGAGTTCGCCCGTGGAGGGCTTTAAAAAAGGTGTTCTCTTTCTACCAGCCACCCAGCCGCCATTTTGCATTATTTTGAAAAATAAACGATTGATTCGAGTAAGTACAGATATGTAAAATAAACCCTCCAAATCTCATTTTTATCGCTCGTTTAGTATATTTTCCCAAGTTCCAGAAAACTCCTTAATCTTGATGATGTCAACTCGGTATCGTACCGTTTGGAGATAACATAGCAAAACATAACATTTCTATGCCTTTAGCGCCCAGGGCCAAGTTGCCCTTACACCCTAATCTCTAGATAATGCGCCGAGGAGAAATGCCATCAAGCTCGGTATGCGATGTACATGAAGTTTGCATCGTTGCTATCCAACGGTTTCATTTTTTTTTTTCGATTTTATAATTTCCTATTTTTTCTTGGTCAGTTCGGCTCTAGTTGCTAAAAAAATATGGTAAAATGGATAAAAAATATTTACGGCCACCGGGACCAACCAAACAAAATCGAAAAAAAAAATGAAACCGTTGGATAGCAACGATGCAAACTTCATGTACATCGGTATGCGCCGAGAAGCCTACAGCTTAGTCACTCGAACCGTCACGTAGATGAGATCAATTGCATCGATTCTACTCAACTGGATTGGGGGTGCAGTGCTACTGGAGCTTGTGGTTTATTCGGTCGTTCGACGAATCAATGATCCCGACTGATTTATCGTCGCGGACGGCATGCCGATATGAATTGTATATTTACGTGTTCCGCGACACGGCGTCTATACGAGAGATAACATCATTGACACACGTAGTCCGTGTAGCATCGCGAGCTATCAAATGAATCGTGATCGAAACGGAATTCGGTGAATAATCGAGATGGCAGCTCGCCGAGTTCAATAATGGATCCTCAGCGTCAACCTGAAGAGTGTTCTCGTGACGCGGTTACGTATGTGCCATTCAAAACGCGAAACCGAATGGCAGAGTGAAATAGACCGACGAAGCAAGCGAGGGAGCGAGACAGGCCTACGGAGGCAGCGAAAAAGTGAGATAAAGAGATAAAAATGTATAATGGTAATACATAGGCCGGTGTGCGAACGACGATAGCCGGCGGAAATCCATTGTGAATCGTCGAGCTGCAAACGAAATGGCTACGTTTACGCTCCGGCAGTTGCCGCTGTGCGGAATTTATTGGCAATCGATACACCGCATCGGCTACCCGTACACTCGTCCATTCGACATTTGTACATTACACCCTCATATGCGGTAAACAATTGCTCCTACATCCGAGCCGCTATCAACGGAAATAACGAATTCAGCGTGCGAAAAAAAAAAGGTCGCGCGAACCGCGGAACACATTGAAGCACCTGTGTATAGCAAATTGGCAACATCATGCCGCGGGACGAATGCAGACGAGCAAAGTCGCGAATATCACGGCTACCAATCGCGATTGGTTCCGCAAATATCCGCGACGTGATCTCCAGGCTAAAGTTATTCGCAGTTTGGATCGCGGACATCGACCGAGTCGGGTGCAATTTTCGCATTGATCCACGGAGTCTCGAAGCGTGTAGTATTTTCGTCCGGGTAATCTGCTAGCCCCGAGGTTACCAGATGAAGACTCGGTACTTTGTGGAGAAGGTACTTTGTTCGCCGAGACAAAGTTCGGAGTGTTCGGATGGTACGAAACTGGCACACCAACGGAACAGGTGGGGTGAGCGAGACAGAGTTAGCGAAGGTTGCTGTCTATGCCTCTCCCCTCGCCACCCCTCTCTCTCACTCCGTATATACACAATGCGACAGCCACCCCTAGCTACAAGCGATACACATATATCCATCTAAGCGCCATCGCGACATTGTGTCTACCAGCAGAGCACGAGGAGAGGAAACGGGGATGAAGAATGGAAACAGAGAGATTCGAGCAACCGCCAATGTTGCATCGTACTCACGACATAATATAGACCACGTTGCCCAACGAAAGGGCGCTCACTATCGAAGTTACAGCGATAGTGTCGTGGCGAAGTGAGCCCTTTACTTTGGCAACTCTCGATATCACTGGGGATGGGCATACAGAACCCCAGGGCAGCCACCCTCGAGTGCGCGTTAACAGTGGCACCTCGCGACGTGGCTTTACAGCGACAACCATGTGAAAAGGATTCGTTGTATTGCCTTCGCTTGTATTGTTGTTCGTTGCTATGCGTCAAACTGTATGAATATACATGGGGGAAGGATATTTCGAGGCCGTTATATCTGTGTTTTGGCTATCCGCACATCCCGCTGTTTTGACGACGCTCCTTGAAATTGCTTTTACATGAATGTGGAGGACTGGGCTTTACATCATTTTGGGTACGGGGACAACTGGCTATTATGGAAACAAATTTCTGCGAAGTCACCTTTCTCGTTCGGAGTGTTCTCAATTTAGATGTAGAATCTTCAGGAACGTGCGGGTAATCGATAAGCATCAGGCAAGAAGAACCCTGTAGAGATTCGGGCAGTTTTGCTCCTTAGAGAAAATGGCACGAAAGCGAGGATATTTGGTTATGTGATAACAAAAACGACAATAATAATAATTTCGTTTAAGGCCTTAGGTCACAGTAACGAGTATAAAAGCATGTGCGAATTTAACAATTTTTTCGTATGAAAAAGTGATTCACTCAAAATGAATTACACATCTATTTGGTATGAATGTCAAGCTGTTAGAAAATATATATTTTTTTTGTCGATGTACAAAATAGCCGACTACTCGAAACTTCTCGAAATAGCTTTTTTCCAATTGACGTGACAAATAACTTCACCAATTTTTACTCGATTTACTTCAAATTTAAAGGTTATGTTGCTAATTGCATTTCGCAGAGAAGTACGTACGGAATTTCTGATTAATCGAAAACTTTTCATTTTATCGGCAGTTTATGAGCAGTTATAACGAAATTTTTCACTGAAAATTCATTTCTTAAGTTCAAATACCTACAACTTTTGACTAAAACAATATTTTTTAAATTCCGTACGTACTTCTCTACGTATTCTAATGTAGATTGACGAGAATTTTTGTTTTTTGTTCTAGGTAAAAAATTGTGGATGCTAAATGTCACGCGGCGGAGCACCTAAAAAAAAAAGATAACAAAAGAAAATATTATTAGTCGGCCATTTTGTACATCGAAAAAAAAAAATATATTTTCTAACAGCTTGATATTCATACTCAATAGATGTGTAATTAATTTCATGAGGGAATCACTTTTTCATACGAAAAAAAATTAAGGGGAGGGTAGGGGTTTGCACTTTTGAAAAATCGATTTTTTGGTCTTTTCTTATAGTTAAACATTTCAAGAATATAATCCCAAAATGTCAAGTCAATCAGAGCAAAACTCTCGAAGTTATTGACTATTTAGTCCCGCTCCTCTAACACTGTAGATCCGACTTCTCTAAACTTCAAACGCGTTTTTCTCGAAACCACTTTTTCAAAGTCCGTGTTCACTGCCATTTGAAAACTACATGACCGATTTATTTCAAACTTGGCACACACTTTCTACATATAAAATACCTCCCCCCAACGGTTAGTTTGAGATTTTTTTTACATTGAGGGGGTTTTCCACCCCCAAAATGGCGGAATTTTTCGTGAAAAATAGCACTTTTCACTTTACATGACCACGAAAAATTAAGGAATGAAAAACAAATTATCAAAGACCGTTGGGGGGAGGATTTGATGATACTTTGACTAAATTTTAATGGTACTTGATTTCAGATAATTTCTAGCTGAGATACAGTGAACACCGCAAATCGTGTTTTTCCAAAGGCGGTCTTGGAAAAGCTTTGTCACCGGCTTGTTTGTGGATATTTTCGCGTACAAATTTCACGGAATTTTTTTGAAATGACACTTGACAATGTACAAAAGGTTTCAATAAATGTGCTCTATCCATATAGATGAAAAAAATCGCAGTGTTTTTTTTTCACGCTGAAACCCCTACCCTCCCCTTAAGGAAGTCTGCTAGTTGCTCATCCATCCACCACGCCCTATACGTAGCCCACGCTCGGGTCAATCTTAGCTCGACACGCTTTGTCTCGACGAGTAAACTTCTGTCTCGCCAGCACTGTTCCTCTCTGGAATTTCACTTTCGTACGACAAATGCTCCGGCTCCTGTGTACAAGATGCACCCGATCTTTCTCGTCCGTCGAAACACACTCTTACGTGTCACTCCGTATTGGCTGTTTCTCATTATTTTATCGTCAATTTTATGCGAACCACATGGCTTCGTATCACATACGAACCGTAGGAAACTTTTTTTTATAAAGTATTCTCATGATGCATCTGTCGAAACATTTTTTGATTTGTTGGCTGGAGACATCCGATGAGGATCCTAAAGAACCTTCGAGTGATTTCCGCAGCCTTGACCCAAGAAAATGGACGATCGAAAAAGATCGGTTTCGTTGCATTCCAACGATGCGAGCTTGATCATCATTTCCCATGGAGAATATTCCAATGAGATTGGTGGAATAGGGGAATGATGGATCACAGGTGCTCCGCAGTCGTTCGAAAACTCGCTAGCCGGTGGAACTGATCAGACAGACAGATGTTTGTTTTGGGATCTTAAGGGGTTATGCCTAGTCGTAAAAGTCAAAAAATCACTTTTGTCAAAACCTATCTATTTTGACAGTACGTCTTATAAATCTTCCTAGAAAATTTCAAGGTGATCGGATGAAAATTGACAGATTTATAGGCTGTTATGTTGACGCCCGTCGGAACGCTCGGAGCGTCGTTCGAAACGTTAACCCTACGTTGACACACTGGGTCATTTTGCCGTGAACGAATTCGAAATGTAATGCACACTTTCCCAAAATTCAAAATTTTCAATCATTTTCTACAACAATTCCATTTTATACTTGCCGAATTTCAATTATGCAGACATTAAGAAATGTTTAAAATCTATACCTGATTTTTTTCAATAAAAACCCATCGGAGGATTGTTAACAGCAGGTGGATGAACTTCTGTCCGGGTTAAATTGACCGAGTCTGTCAAAATCGTGGTCAAACATAAGTGAGCCAACGAATGGTTAAACGCTTTTTTCTCGAAAGTACATTTTCAAATTCGGTTAGCAAAAATATCTCAAAAACGACTGCATGGATCATTTTGAAATTTTTAAGGCTTTTTCTAAATGAAAAATATAGTACTTTTCGGATGAAGCATTTTTTTTCCGATGAGTACTATTAATTGGATGAACGAGCAATGCCTATTTTTTTCGCAAAAATTAATATTCTCACTTCGAACACGCACCATTATTTTTAAGTTTGATGTTTCGGTAATTCCTTCCTTCAATTATCGGATAATCTAATATTCTAGCGAAATCTGTTAAATTTTTTGATATCGGCTAACCTGGTTCAGAAGGGTTTGCTCACCGCAAAAAACGTTTTCGTGAGGTGCTTCCGGAACATCGGTTGTAAATCGATTATAATTAAGTATTTGTACACTAAAAAACTACCGACTGTTTTTCGGATGATATTTTTTTAAATACCTAATTTTTGTAGAAATTTATCATCGCGAATTCCCCCAAAAAATCTCCAAAAAGAGCTATTTTCGATTGCTACAACTAGGCATAATCCGTTAAACCTATTGGAAAATCACTTCAGGGCGTCGCTCGGCTCGTCTCACTTCCGAAATGTACACCAGCGTTTTTGGCGAGTTCGCGTAGCATATCTTTCAACTGGCCCGCGATCGGCTGCGCAAATTTTGCACGCGGTAGAATTTACAACCTCAATTTATGATTCACGAGAAAAACAGTTTTCCAAACCCGCTTCGTGGAATACAAGATCCACGAGGACGTCGAATTTATCCATGAGCCTTTCTTCCGCACAACTCGCGGATGGAAAAGTGGGTCAGGGGATCTTCCACAGCGGAATTTCTACTTCACAATGGAATGTTCTACGGTTTCCGCGTGCGAGTAAGCGACCTGGCTCCTCGCTTTGGGAAAGCTCATCCAAGGAGCTGAAAGTTCCTATCGATTTCTACGGCCTGCTAATATACTGTCTCGCCAGCGGCACAGTCAACAGATCAATGGACCACCGAAGTTCCCAGGGTCCGATCCCCGCCAGCATCAATGGATTCATCCAAATGTTTTCTTCCGCGAGCTCGGGATGGCACGTCACCTCAAAAATGGGTCATCCTGAATATCCACTAGGCTGATAAAGAGGTTGCGAAAGCAGCGGAAACCCAGTGTACAAACAAAGTCTCAAGTCCAACCTATAGGAAGACCCTCACAACCTGACCCAACCTAAACCACCCCAATGCTACGACTACCAATTACATAAATTCCTTCGGCTTCGTTTGGCTCATTAATCTTGATGCTATCACCTCGTTAATGTAACATCAGGAACTATCATAGCAAAATGTAACATTTTTTCGCCTCCTGCGCTCCAGTGCATACACTCGCCCACGTATATCCAGGTTTGAACATTCTACGGGGCTATTCGCCGATTGCTCCCTGCCTCGTGAGTTCGACATGCACGCAACGTGTATCATCCAGACACGAGGGCTCTCTCTCTCTCCGCGTAATGGTACATGCACGTTATCGATTGATGGCCAGCGAAAGGACGCCGGGTCTGTTCGATACGAGGGTAAAGGTTACGGGATTTGAGTCCCTTTGTTCGGCAGTATACCCGGGCTCTGCACGTACGTACTACATCCGCGCATACACATCGAAGGGTGATGTTTGCCGAGGGTTGGCATGCGAAATTCCAGAGCGCGGTCGAGGCTGGCTTGGCGGGGGATCTATGGCGGAGGAAGGAGGCTGAAGTCACGGAGTATCGAGCGAGAGGGGCGCGAGGGCTGATGCGGGGGTAGAGAAACGAATTAACGAACGGAAAGGGGTCGACGGGCTGCCGTATATGGAGCTATTAGTTCGCGGATGTAAACACGAGCGGGCCAGTGCGAGAAAGATGGAAAAGTCGGCAAGGGGGTGGAGGTGCCGACGCCAGGAAGAGGGTGGTAGAGATCGACAAAGAGGGAGAGAGAGAGGAAGAGTGGCAGGGTGGAATTGAGTCCCTGTATATGTATATAGACTGGTTGAAACGTGGCTATCCCGGCCAACGAGTGGGTGGCTCTCTCGCTCTCATTTTCCCTCTACCCCTCGCGTCCTTTTCTACCCCTTGGACTCCCGACCCACCACCGGCAAATCAATACAGCTACCGAGCGCTGCTGAGCCCTACCCTCTCGTTTACCCACACAAACATACACCCACGTATACATGTGCGGTCTCGTAGAGAACTGCGAGCACGTTTTACCGCTGAAAAGGGAGATGGCGCGATGGTGGTGGTATCATCGACCCTCTCTTGCTCGTTCACCCTGGTATGCGCTGTGTCGTTCGATTCACCGGTACCCGTCTATCTTCTCTCTCTCTCCCTCTCTCTTCCTCTGCAGCGATCGTTTCTCCCTCTCTTTCAGCCCCTAGACAGAATCTCGTACCCACCCCTTGCTAAAAGCCCTCCAGCATTAGTTCGCCGAGTGCGTCTCTGGCTGTCGTTCTCGACCGCTTTTTTAAATCCTTTTTCTTCTCCATTCTCCACCGCCTTCTCGCTTTCCAGCCTGCCTCAATTCGCACACACACACCCGACCCTTGATCCACCCCCCCCCCCCCCCAAAGACCTCGTCGACGAAGTTTCCCTTTCACTTTCGCCCCCTCCCATACCCCCTTTTTTCATTCCTTTCCCGACATTTGTTTACACGGGAATTTCTCGAGGGTCGTTCCTCACTCTCGCGTATGCGTACAGCTGACGCGCGCACAAACGAACTGCGACAATGATGCGCCGAGGGAAATTTATTCTGGACGATACTTTTTCTTTAACGATGACACGGAAAATTCGCAGCGCGGAGAGGGAGCGAGACGGAGGGTTGTGATATTCATATTTGCACGATTGGGATTTGTCGATCCGTTGGCATCGTCATCATTGACACTCTGAGGAGCATCGAGGGAATTCTGGAAAATTCGAACACTCGCGATATCGATTGGACTTTGAGACCTTTATCGGATTGTTGGAGTGAAGTGATGGCGTTGTAGCTGACTCGGTAGAAGCCGGAACGAATCGCCGGTTTGACATATCCAATGGACGTACATTCTATCGCTAAGTAATTCACGATAATTTCGGGACGAACGTCGCCAATGGGAAATCTCGTTATTCGAATGAAGGTTCGGTTCTTGTGCAATTATTTTCACACTCATTCAAATGGATGCATATCTACTTGCATATATCGTGTTTCCATTTATATCATTAGGAAATACAGAACTACTTTTTGTTTCACAGTATACGATAGATTAGTTCACAATTATGTCAAAATGTTATTGACAAGTTCGTCAAAAGAGTGAACATATTTGCAAACAGGGACGAGGCGGCCATTTATCGGATATTGTGTACCACATATAACCTCCATGTTTGTACCTTATATTGAAATAGAAAATATTCGTACTTTTCGAATAAACAATACGTTTTATTATTAGATCAAAATGTCAAATCATTTCGAGACACCCTTTTTCATGTTTGCTAACTTTATCGTGCAACTGGGCGTGGACGTTTCACCAAAGGGGTTAATCTAATGTTGTCAGGTGCAAGAAAGTGTTCCACTGAAGTTTCGACTCCGGGAAAGCTCAAACTGAAGAAACTTAATTAAAGGTATAAATAACCAGATTGAATTCTACGAACTCTAACCGATAATAAAATATAATTGACTTCGATTCGCCGTACACTTCATGTATGGGCGCATTCGTATTACAACTTTTGGACGTAATTCCGTGCAAAAATTTGTTGGGGAGTCCTCAGTTCCTACCCCATCCCTATGAGGTTTCTATACGCACGCAGCACGTAGGGAGTCCACATTGGAATCCGAGTGGATTCTGCGCTCTTTTCCGATTGACGGCGTTTCAGGATTTTTTATTTGCAATTCTCAACCCGAATTTATTGGACCTTCGAAAAAGGCCTTTGAAGAAATTTGTTGGGAGTCCCAAGATGCACCCACATCTCTATAGGGATTTGTTAGGGACATCACAACAGGAAGTCCTCATTGCGCTTCAATCGGATTTTGCACTGTTCGGCTATAAACGCTGTTTAAGAATTCTTGGCACGTTCAAATAAAAAAGATGTGGAACGTCACGAGAAAAATCTCGGCGTGTTGAAACATAACGATAAATACAGTGGATTTTCAGTGATAGGAATTTTAATCCTATCTCTAAGATATACTTTTTAAAGATAGGATTTGTACTTGTCAGACCCACTTATATTGGCTATCTATGTATTTTGTTTGCAAAATTCAACGTACAGATTTCGATGAGATCCATCGCGAATCGTATCAGATTTTATTCGATAATGTGGGACACCTTCAATGATATTGAAGCTTCCGACGTTGGAATGCAACGGAACATTCTTATCTGAATTTCCGATGTTTCCGTTGACAGATTTGAGCTATAAAAATCACGAGATCATCCATAAGGCTTCTTATTTGACGATCTACAACCCAAGTCTACAAAATATGATTTTCCATAATATTAAAAGTGAGGGAAAAAAATGATTGGATTGGAACGATTTAAACTTCAAGTCCATATCCTTTAGGATCCGAATTGGATTCCAATGGGGAATCTCGATTAGAATAGAATGTAGGAGCGTGACGTTTTCGTACGGGGATCCAATGCGATGACCCAATGGATCCCTATCCGGCAGTGGGGACAAGTGTGGGAATCCAATTGGATCCCTACGACATTTTCTCTACCGATTATAAAAAAAACATTATAACCCAGCACCCCTTTATCGAGCATAGGTCTTCCAGGCAAAGTCTTCCAGGTACGATATACATCGAGAGAAACAGACAAATACGTATACCGTATCTTTCTCGCGTAGCTGTACATCTATCTCGTAGCGCTTTTCGTCACGGCAGCGAGATTACAACCGTTCGCTCTTTGTTTTTGTTTGCCCGCGTCAAGCTTAGACACACTCTGATTTGCCGTGCGAGATCTTTACGAGCTCAATATTACCAGAGATAAACAAAAACGACAACGTCATTTGCCCAACTGATAAAAAGATGTACGAGATTCTGTATGCTCTCGGTGACTTTTCACTTCGAGATATTCGACGATGTCGCGATAAACGTTGGATTTATCGGATTTTCACTTAATCAAATTCTTAGCTGAATGACACTCGATGACGGAGTTAAGAATGTAAAGAGTTTGATTAAGTGAAAAGCATTCAGCTCGAGCTTTTTTCATTAGATTAATAGTTTTTTAGTCGATTATCCAGTTATCTTTGAAGTAATCGATAAATCCTCAGCAATCTTTGGAGTAATTGGTGCTGCGAATAAAGTCTTGGATCGCAAAACGGATGCGGATAGCAAGAGAGCGAGAGGGAATTTATCGAAAGGGTGTCACCGATGACACTTGCGATTTCGAAATAGTCGGAGCTTAGGCTGTTCCATAGGGCAAGATGTTGCGCTGCTCTATCCAAGTTTGTGCCCTCGGTCGCTCCCTCCGTCCTCCTTTCTTCACTAGCCTATCCCTCGTATGAACTTGAGAGAGTCTGGAGTGGCTGGCAAAGATCCAAGACCCCCCGTCGAGTGCTTGGCCGATATTTACGTTCAACAGGGCATTTCTCACAGCGCATACTGTGCAGCTAGCCGTACGTATGTATCTATACACGTATGCCTATTGTACGTGTATATGCTCCGGATATTCTGATGATAAACGTGTGGAACATGATACAGTAGCAAATGAAATGATACGTTGCAGTTCTCTCTCTCTCTCTCTCTCTCTCTCTCTCTCTCTGTCTCATTGCATAGTTGGACGAAAGTTAAAATTATTCCTCGCAACTACGGAACAGCAAACTGTTCCACTTTCCTCGTACTTACTTTCCTCGCCACTTCGTAGGCGGGGCTGTGGGACGTGTGTAAAACTTTTTCGATCGAAATGTGCCCAGACAAATCGACGTCAACAATATCAGTGTATTAGAGAGAAGTGGACGAAGAGGCCGAGAGCCAGAGGTAGAGAAAGAAGGGGCTATACAAACCATCGCGATTTAAGGATGTATGAGAGACCTGAAGAAGCACCAACACAGCGATAGAAAGTTGATGGATTACTTCGACTGTTCTAAGCTCACATGCAAAATTTGGATCGATTCACTAACATGATGTTGAAGTTTGCATCGCTGTGATGCAACGAAAGTTTATTTTTCTTCGATTGCTCACGTTTTTTTCGCCAATTTAGGTCACGAAAGTCACTGAAACAGTTTTTCTCATCTTTATTGATCTCCGAGCTTAATGGATAAAAACAATTATTCATTGCAATGAAAATGGAGAATTACAAAAGAATCAATACGAATTTTCGTTGTATGCCAACGTTGCAAGCTTCGACGCCATCCACTAACCCGTTTAACAATCACAGCACTTTTCAATTGCGATGGTTTTGCACGAGCTCTTATCGAACGTTGTTTTGGTCTCGGATATGACGAGAAAGAGAATTGTGAAACTACAGAAGGCTTTACATTTTGTGAGTACGTAATTTATAGATGAAAGAAACTTTTTGGCATATTTCACAATCACTAACTACATGATTGTAGTGCAATGGAAATTGTATGGTAACGCTGTAGCAGTTGGGCGACTCGAAAATTGCGGCGCATTCACTTTCGACAGTTTCGTCCTAACAAAGTTGATTAATAATTTTCAAGCAACATTTTCAACGGGAAATTTGGGAGCTGTTCTGCACACTGTAACACATGGAAATTTTACATTTAACGGGCTACATTTACCTACGTGTGTTAAAAAATTGGATTTCTCAAAAGTATTTTCGGTCGACAGTATAACCTCAAAATTTCATTGCAATATGCCTAAAATTGAATGAGCCACAGCTTCTAACAGTCGGCCGGGCGAGCGCTAGCAGCAGCATACTTCAAACTTTAAACGCGTTTTTCTCGAAACACTGTCTTCAAAGTTGGTGGGCATGATATCTCGAGAACCACTCGATGGATTGTTTTCACATTTACAAGAGATACGATGAGAAACATTTAAAGGTCGTTAACGATCTCATATTTGCAAATTCGATCTTCATTTTTTGATAATTACGCAAAAACTACGACTTTTTTCATAGATTTTCTATGCTCGAGTTTAAATTCGTCGCCTCTTTGTTTAAAAAGAATATTTAAAAAATCGACTATCGTCAACGACTCGTACTCATAGTTACCTTGGATAACCTGTTTGGTTTTTAGATTTCGGATGGACCGTTTAACCTAAAGGCTGTCCACCGCCAAACGTGGCGAAAAAAATGTCATCATCTGCCGGCGGCCATGTTTTTGTTGTTTTTCTGTATTTTTTGGCGACTTTTTTTTCAAAGGCTCTCAATATATCTAGCTTTGTGTTAAGGGGTTACCCCCACTTGCGATTTTGAAAAAATCGATTTTTTTTTATTGCATTTTTTTGAAGTATAAGTATCCGGGCCCATACTTCTGTATGGGCCCGGAATAGATGACTCTATGTAAGTTTACAAAAAAAAAATATTTTCTTCGTGTAAACTGAAATTGAAACTTTAAACGCGTTTTTCTCAAAATGGCATTTCTGAAGTCGGTGACCAAGATTACTCGAACACTAATGAACCGATCTTCTTGAAATTTTGCAGGCTTATTTAATACATAAAAATGTAGTCTTTAATCGTTCGATTTTTTTTTCGAAAAAAATGGCCGTTTTATAGCCAAAAAACGGCCGTTTTTTTTTTTTTCGTTAAAATCGAACCATTAACTTTGATTGTCCGCCATTTTGTGAAAAATGAATATTTTTTAAAATCCTTCGATTAAAGACTAGTTTATACTTATATTTGACTAAATCCATGCGCATTTTTTTTTCAGATGATCCACTTCGCCGCAATGTTGGTCACCGCAAACCGTGTATATAAAAACATTATTTCATTGACGGCCATTTGCCACTAAACAATGTAATATTTTTCAATAAAAAAATTACTGAAAGTTCTTCAAGATGTGTTCTTTAAGATGGTATATTGATCGATTAAAAAAGTTTTGTAGTTTTCTTTAAAAAAATTCATGAAAAAGGCCTTTTTTGCGCTACAAGTGGGGGTAACCCGTTAAATGAAATGCCTTTCTTTTTCACCAACTATTTCCCAGAGAAAAAGTTCGAAATTCGGCCATTTTTCGGGCCTCTGGGTAAACGTAGCCCCTTAAGACACGTGCGTTTGTAGTTTCCGCTGCGTTTGTCCTAGATTGTATCTTTCGTACATCCTCGACGATTCGTCAACCTCACAAATCGATACGACTCAAAGCCTCCACTCACAGGTCCCTCCGCGCCCTCTTCTCCGGAATATTGAAACCCGATATTATTGGCAACGGAAATCTATCGAGCCCAACATGGGAAATTCCTCGCGTCGGGCCACGGGAACGACTTTCGTCAAAGAAAAAAAAAAAACAAAAAGCTCGCGGGTGGGACATCCTCGTACGAGGAATGAATGACGAACAATGTTTTCTATTTCGAGACACGAGGCACGCCGTCGATGTGTATTACGCCGGGGCGATCACGCGAGTGCGGCCCTGTCGTCGGGGCCGAGCAAGAGGAGAAAGAGGAAGAAGGGGGGGGGGGAGAATCGCGAGTAAGGCGGATATACCCTATCGATTACCCGGATTTAAAGGGGAAGCACGCTTTGGACGTGCCGCCGAGTGAAACTATTCGCCGGGTGTCCGGGGAGCTCGGTCAATGATCGGATTACTCAATATACTGGTGGCGTATGCTTCTAATCCGTTGCGTCAACGTTGAGGGCCCCCATGGTAGAGGGTACATGTGTATCTTGAGAAATTATCGGAAGCGCGTATCCGATAGAACGTCGCACGTACCCTCATGGCAAATGGAGATATCTTTGGAAGTTGGCATATGTTTTGTATTTGCACACTTTTCGAGTGATATATATATATATATACAGGGCCACTGGTGACGATTACGTGAACGGATTATAGGACATATTTTCCGCTATCAAATGACCCAGTAATGCTTCATACAAAAGTGATCCATTTGAAAATGGTTCCACAAAAAAAAGTTTCCGTACAACCGATTTTGAAAATTAATTTTTAAATTTGACTACGCACTTTTAAAAAATTATGATACCTCGAAAGGCTTTATTATTTTTTTCATAAAAATACAAAAGTTTGATTCCATACGACAGTTTTTGAAAATTCATTTTTAAATTTCACTACTCCTCACTTAAAAAAATATTAATACTTCTAAAAGTATTTTTTTTTTACGTGAGGAGTAGTCAAAATTAAAAATTAATTTTCAAAAACTGTTGTATGGAATCAATTTTTTTTATATTTGGTATTTTGAGGACACAGGAACAATAAACTAAAAATAATCTGCAAACATTTTTTAATAGAGGTCCCCCTCTATTAAAAATAAAATTTAATTACTACTAATAATTAAAAAGTTTGATTAATGACCTCTTTTAATAGAAGTCCCCTCTATTAAAAATTTAATTTAATTACTACTAATAATTAAAAAGTTTGATTTCATACAACAGTTTTTTTTTAATTAATTTTCAAAACTGCCTACCCCCCCCCCCCCCCCCCCTTTCGGAGAAATATAATATAAATAATATCTCGAAAATGGTTCACTTTTGTATAAAGCATTACCGAGTTATTTGATAGCGGAAAACATGTCCTACAATCCTTTAACGAGATCGTGACCAATAAACAGTAGCCCCGAATATGTATATAATTTTTTGCAATAGTTACTAGTCAACCCCCCCATTATGTTCTCAAGCCTCCGTGTGCACGCTATATTTTTCGAGACACGGTGTGCAAACCGGGTCTTCTACGGAAAGGGTTTGCAAAGTTTTCTAGGTTTTCGGAGAACCTGAACAAATTCAGGGGCACTTCTACGAGCTTACACCTAGTTGAAGTTTTTGAAAATATCGAGTTTTGGTTTTTAACGGATCCTCGGAGCATTTGAAAAATATTATCTGACAACTTTAAGTCGATCTGTTCAAAAGTGACCTTTGGGCGTTTATAGGTAGGTTCCGCGAACCGGCGAACTTAAAACGCGATTTTCCCAAAAAGACTTTTTGCAAAATCGGCGGCCACAATATCTCAAAAATCACGGCACCGATGAACTTCAAATTTGACAAGTTTCTTTTGCATATCAAAAAGCAGTGCGTAAATGAAGAATTTTTTTTCGATGCATAGTTTTTTTAATCATCAATAGAGAGTTTTTTCACGGAAAATCGATACTTTCACTTTGAGCTGTGGGTTTTTTTTTTCGAAAATCAAAATTTTATGAAATCTTCCGCCTAAGCACTGGATAATTTCATACAAAAATTAAACGCGTTTGATTTTATTTTTAATTTGGATGATTTGTTTCCGAGCAGCAGTCACCGCGAAGGACGTTTTTTAAACAGCAGAAATCATTATATTTACCTCATTGATAAATGTTTTTCAGTAAAAAAATTGTAGAAGATACTTAAAACCATACCATTTGATGTAAAAAAATCGAAAACATGTACACGTTTTCCCAGAAAAAAATCACGCAAATTCCTCTCTTTTCCGGCTACGAGCTAATTGTGTTCCCACAGTACATACGTAGGGTTAACATCCGAAAATATGTTCCCAATGATAAAACCGAGGGTGCGTGGAGATATAAAAATGTATGTACGAACTGCACGATATTTTATAGGTCGTATTATGTCCTCCACGACTATAGTTATTATTTTATAGCTCACGAGGTATTCAAGTGTCTAATATCTTGGGCCACAGCCGTATTCGTATAAAGCTATTTTTCTTACAACCTCAAAACTTTTTTCCAATATTGTACAAATCGCTACCGATCGTTTTCCCCAGTTTATTTAATATTTACAAATGGTTTTGCCATAATAAAAAAAGTAACTATGCAAAGACAACCAAAGCTATATGCAGCAAAAAAAATTACCCTACGTAGCGTTTCATTCAAGAAATAAAAATTCACAAACGAAAACATAACGCGACGGATTTCCTAAATTAGTCGACATATTTCTTTCACCGGAAAAAAAATTGGTTGCGGTTTCGTGAGCGGATAATTCGTTCGTGTGAAAAATCCTTTTGCTTCTTCCGTGCCCGAAGTAGACATATTTAACGGCCTCCTCGGTTTGTACAATTAAATATAAAACAGTCGTTACTCACCACGACGATGGCGTGTGTCATGAGACCCGTGGATGATCTCGATCTCCTCGGCGTCATTCCAACGACCTCGCCCCTCATTATGCTCTCCACCACTGCGCCGGTAGGAAAAGAACCATTACACTTGACGTCATCGAGGAAATGAAGGAGGAAATAGGGTGGAGAAGTAAAAAAGATAAAATAAAATGCAAACTTGCCTCCGTCACCGATCAGGCGCATTTGCACGAGGCCAGGATCCTCGTTGTGGTCCTCCAGCACCGTGTCATCGGTCACCGTCAGGTCCTACGATTCCGAGGGTTGGAAAATGGAGATTAATCCGAGCGTTTGCATCGCCACGGGGAATATTACGATATCTGTGGCCCCTAATTCTTACCACGCATCCTTCATATTTGACCCAAAATAAGACTTTTTTCAGGCGTGGTGAAAATCGAAATTCGACCCTTAAGGGGGTTTCAACGTTTGTATGAGACACCATATTTTTTGTCAGATTTGCTTGAAACTTCGCGTAAATACACTAAAATACAAATAATTAAACATGTATTTCGGCAATTTCCAAAATTTAACCTTTAAGGGGCTATTATATAACCAGTGTGACATTTTCAAAAAATCGATTTTTTTGTTTTGCCTTTTTCGACAGTTTATACTTTCAAGAATATCAATATCATTTATATCATTTATATCATTTATATCAATATCATTTTATCTTGCAAAAATCGATATTTAAATCTTTAAGGGGTTACCCCCACTTGCGATTTTGAAAAAATCGATTTTTTTTATTGCATTTTTTTGAAGTCTAAGTATCCGGGCCCATACAGAAGTATGGACCCGGAATAGATGACTCTATGTAAGTTTACAAAAAAAAATATTTTCTTCGTGTAAACTGAAATTGAAACTTTAAACGCGTTTTTCTCAAAATGGCATTTCTGAAGTCGGTGACCAAGATTACTCGAACACTAATGAACCGATCTTCTTGAAATTTTGCAGGCTTGTTTAATACATAAAAATGTAGTCTTTAATCGTTCGATTTTTTTTTTCGAAAAAAAAATGGCCGTTTTATAGCCAAAAAACGGCCGTTTTTTTTTTCGTTAAAATCGAACCATTAACTTTGACTGTCCGCCATTTTGTGAAAAATGAATATTTTTTAAAATCCTTCGATTAAACACTAGTTTATACTTATATTTGACTAAATCCATCTGCATTTTTTTTCAGATGATCCACTTCGCCGCAATGTTGGTCACCGCAAACCGTGTATGTAAAAACATTATTTCATTGACGGCCATTTGCCACTAAACAATGTAATATTTTTCAATAAAAAAATTACTAAAAGTTCTTCAAGATGTGTTCTTTAAGATGGTATATTGATCGATTAAAAAAGTTTTGTAGTTTTCTTTAAAAAAATCATGAAAAAGGCCTTTTTTGCGCTACAAGTGGGGGTAACGCCTTAAACGCGTTTTTCTTCAAATTAATTTTTTCAAATTTGCTGACGTAACTCAAAGAGTAATTATCCGATTGACTTGAAATTTGAACTGAGTACTCTCAAATATATTTACTCTACAATGACGTAGGATATTTTTGATTGGATAAAAATTGACGATTTGGCATTGAAAAAAACGACCATTTTATAGGCAAGAAAACAGACTTTTTTTCATAACTACCCCATTTTGTTAGATTTTGATATTTTTCGAAAATTCTACGTCATTGTACAGGAAATACCTTCCAGTTTAACGACATTTTTTCCTTTTTCGGTTTCAGTTACTCAATCGGCCGGAATCATGTCAGCAGTGGAGGAACTTTTTTTTTGGCGCCTCCGAAGGCAGCGCATAAGTCGCTTGGATCTCAATATTTTTCTATGAAAAAATTATGTAATATAGGTCAAACATACCCAAATATATTCTTAATTTTCCGAAACATTTGATTGAGTACTTTTCTTCCAAAAAAATCCCGAAAATCACCAAAAATTTCAGCATTCACGCTGGTATAGCCCCTTAATGCACAGGGCTGTCGCCAGGGCTCCGTGCGATCCTTGTGTTTACTCACCTTCGTGGCCTCGTTGTAACCGACGATAACCGCGGTGTACCATTGAGTGGTGCCCTCGGCGCGATAAACCTCGACTCTGAAGCCAACGAGGATACTCGGCGTTGTCAGAAGTATTCTCTGGCCGTCCTGCATCTCGGCCCATCGTCGGACAGCGCTCGCCCACGCGACCGAGCCCTTCGTCAACTCCCAGTCCTGCTGTCGAAAATCATATACGTGTTCAATTGGATCTTGAGAAAAATTGCGCGAATAACGGAACGAGAGGAGAGGAACCGAGTGTTCAGTGTGGTCGGAAAGTCTTGAGTGCAACAGGCGAGATGCCTTGCGACCTAACCCAATCTGTCAGTAACAGCAACGCTAAAAAAAACTCTCTGTGAAGCGGAGAATCGATCCGACGACCTTCGACGCAAAGTTCGAGATCAACCTCGTGCCCGGAAGAATTGGACGGTCCACGGAGAGTCTTGCAAAATGGCACTTCAACGATGAAAGCTTCAACACTTCAACACTTCGGCAAGGAACGTCACTTTGGTGTACGCCTTTGATTTTCTCACAACTGGTGTTTATGGTAGGGCATTGCAAACTATTAGATAGGGTAAGGTGCTCAATTATTGTCACTTTAAATTACGTTCAACTTTGCATCGTTGGAACGCGACGATTTTTTTCGTTAATTTATCATTTCTTTATTTTTATCGTTATCCAAAGACTTTTTTTTCAAACTAAGGTCGTAAATTTCTAATATAAATACCCAGAAACGTTTGAGCGATTTTTACAATTTGAGTAATTAAAAATAATTCATTTTCGTTGCGTTCGAACGTTGCGTACAGCATCACTTGAAGCCCAATTATTGGCACTTTAAGGACCAATGTGTAAGTAGGAGAGAAGTGCCAAAAATTGGTGGGGTACCAAAATAAGGTCACTTTGCCTTACGTATTTTTTTTAATCCACGGATAAACTGTTTTAAGGGGAGGGAGGGGGGAGGGGCGAGGAAAAAATGTGCTGATTTTAGGCGAGGAAAAAATGTCCTGATTTTCATGTTTTTTTTTTCACAAGGAAAAATTTCTTCGCTATTTTTGAGACTTAGGGCATGATTTATTACTACTTTTGGCTGTTACATGGTGAGTTTTAAAAAATTAATCTTTACAAATGGCGGAGGCATGGCACAGTCTTCTAAACTGCATTTTCAAAACTGGCGTGACGTATAGCTCACAAAATAATCGACCGATTCTGATGAAATTCGGTATAAATATGTCTAACCTTATTGTCAAAACATGATCCTAAATGTACTTAAAATTTAAAAAAAAAGTATTTTTTATTGCAAAACGTAGCCATTTTTCGGAAAATTCAATCTATTTGTTTCAAAGAAAACCATTTAATCGATTTTCAACATTTCTCACTTTCTCTTGGTTCATATTCTGCGCATGAGTGTTAATGAAAGAAAAATCTTCGTTGGTTTTTTTGCAGATTCATCCCGCCGACGTTACGTGTCACGCCGTCTGACAACATCCGCCGCAACCCGTTCTTTAGAAGACCGTGTCATACCTCCGTCTTTTTTAAGAATTAATGTTTAAAAATCGCATGTAACAGCCAAAAGTGGCAATAAAACATATCCTCAATCCAAAAAATTGTGAAGACATTTTTCCTCGGGAAAAAAAGTCATGAAAGTCAGCCATTTTTTCTTCGCCTAAAGGTATCTCCCCCCTTAAGGAGTGACACTATCCCTCGGAGTGAAGCATGTCAAGGGTTGATTGTTCAATTTCACCCGGAAGCAGTCCCCCGATTTGGGTGAAATAAAAATGAAAATTCTTGTCATAAGGAGAAAAAAAAAACGTGAAAATCTGTGGTTCGTCTTTGAAATTCTGTCAAAAATGGAAAAATAATCGGAGCTCGGAGCTCGGAGCTTTCTAATAGAAATGAAAAACAAATGAGCGGCGATTGAAGGAAGAGACTTTCTTTTTAGCAAAAGTGCAAACAACATTTCGATTTTGAATACAAATCGATGTATTTTCACCCCCTGAATGAAAATTCACTATTCGTTTCTCGCGTAACCCTAAATTTTTATTAGAAATCGTCAAAAGTGTGGAAAAAGAGATATTTTTTACGTTTAGCCGCCGTAATGTTGAGCTTCCAATAAAAACTCCGTGACATTCGTAATCGGCGGAAATTTTCTCTTCTGATAGACCCTTGAAATCGTTTGAAAGCCGACTTTTTTTCCGCCTCTTTTGACCACGCTAAAATCGCCAAAATCCGAAAATTTCAAACGGCCGTAGCGTCGGTCCTATTTGAGTGACATAAACTCGATAGGGGCGTTTTAAAAAGGATTTTGGTAGACTTGGAGAGTGCCGCATGATTCATCCTGATGCCTCTATTCGTTTGCCCAGAAAATCCAATTGAAAAATGGCCGAAAGCGAAGCAAGGGGAAGAAGTATGGAAAAATTCGCGAAAATCGATGCTCCGGCTTTGAAATTCTGCCAAAAATCGAAAAATACTCGCAGCTCAATAAAACCAGCGGCATTTTTAAGAGAAAAATATGACAAACAGAATGAGCACTAACATGGAGTTTCAAAACGGAGCAGAAAATAAATGATTGGCAATTCAGTGGAGTCACTTATCTTTCGCCGAGATGAGAAACAAATTTGGATTTTAAATATTTTTTTCACACTCCATATCGATGAATTTTTCCCCTCTGAATGCGAACTCACTCTTAATTTCCCCCACAACCCTCAATTTTTATAAAAAATCGTCGAAAATGTATAGAACGTGGTTCAAAGTGTTCCCCTTCCGTTCAATTTATGGGATCCCCTATGAACGTTGCGTGAGAGAAAGAAAAATATAGGGGTGCTTAATCCCTTAACTTCAATTTTTTCGATGTACTCATAGTGGAATTCTGATCATTTTTCCCTAAAAGAATTGTCGTTTCTGTTTCATCAAACCTGCAAAATCAGCCCGTGACATGCTTTACCCTAAGGGCTTCAACCCTTAAAACCGTTTTTCCACCGATAAAAAAGCGTATCCAATATTTTTTCATGCTCTACCATACACACGAGTTTCAACAAAATCGAAGGCGGACAGCTAAATGATGTTCCTTGGCGATTCAAAGATTGCGGTCCATAAGCCGAGTCTCATTGTCCCCACAAGCAAGAGTCGCGGAAGAAGCGGATACCGCGTTGGCGCCTCTGATGTTGCTCGGTGATCCGCGCGGTTTCTGGCCAATCTCCAGGGTACGTAGGACGCAGCCGAAGAGTGGGAAACGGGGCGACGAAGAGTCGGAGACCCGATCTTTGTGTACCAGCCGCGGCTCGCCGTTCTTCGAAGTGTCGTCGCGCAGAACTGCAGCTGTGCGCCAGTAAAATGCGAAGAGAGAAATTCGAGTCTATCGTGGCGGCGCGGATCGGGAACGAAACGAGAGCGAAATGCTGAGACGCCGGGAGTCAGCGTGACGTGGAGACACGCGAGAGCGTGTGCGCGTGTGTTAAAATCTGTACGAGACGACTCGAGGAAGCTTCGAATTTTCACGATCTTCGCTAAAAGGCTGAGTCGAGAGCCAAGCCTCCGGTGAATGATACGCGCGAGACTTTGTCTACAGTGTGGGTCAAAATAGTCCAGTAAAAGAGATGAAAACCCAGCACTTTTTATCGTAGACAATGAATTTTTTACTGAAGGTAGATGGTTGCATACTGAAAGTAACCCCGATCAAATGTTGCCCCTCAACTTCTCCCAACCCTAAGAAAAAGGGGATGAAAACTTAAAAATTGCCGTATCTCGATAATCAATAGCCCGATCAAAAAAAGTTTCAAACAAAAGTTTTTTGGAATAATAAAATTCGTATAACGTTATCTGACGTCCAACTTCCTATCTTTGAAAATAGCGGCCCAAAAACGATTCGAAAATTCGAGGTTCATGCGAGTGCGAGCGGAGACGTCAGGAAAGGATTGGACGTCAGATAACTTTATACGTATTTTATTATTCCAAACAACTTTTGTTTAAAACATTTTTTGATCGGGCTGTTAATTATCGAGATACAGCGCTTTGTAAGTTTTCAACCCCTGTTTCTCAGGGTTGGGGTGAGTTGAGGGGCAACATTTTATTGGGGTTACTTTCAGTCTGCAACCATCTACCTTCAGTCGAAAATTCATATTGTACGCTAAAAAGTGCTGGGTTCTCGTCTCTTTTACTGGACTAAACGTAAAAGGAATGGGATCGCAACAGCCAGCGGAGGCCCACGAAGTGGGGAGGGGGGAGACGATTTAAAAGGGATCATCCCACTTTAGCAACTTAAAAAAAAAAAAATTTGAAACGAATTTCGAAAAAAGACCACTTTAAAAATATTATGTAGGAATTTCATGAAGGTCGGAGCGGTTAAAGTATTATTTTTCGAGTTTATTTGAGCGCGCTCTCCGACGTGCTCTTACTCGAGCGCGAACTTTAAACGCGTTTTTCTCAAAACCACTTTTTTCCTCTTGCTTCGTTGATTTTTTCCCCGGAACTACTGGACTGGTCCTTACGAAATTTCAACTACATATTCGTCACATGTATGGCCACTGCAGGAATTAGAATTATTTGAAAATGTCGATTCTGAGTACTTTCTTAAACCGAAATATCACTCGAAAGTCTTATTTTTGGAGACTCTTTTCTTTCAACAGTCGCCATTTTGTTGTTTTTGCATAAGAATGAATAATTCTAGTTCGGACAGTAGCCACAACTATACTGAACTTGAATGTTTTTCGTTTTTGTGTTTCAAATAAATCTACTCAGAAATAACATCAACAAAACTGACATCACTTTTTTCGAGGGGCTATGCGGATGCTACTACCAGGGATAGATAAATGATGTAATATGAATGAAAAAAATGTTTTCATACATTTCACGAGTTATTTTATCAAGCCCAAAAAGATTTACATCAATATATTTTATAGGAACCATACAAAAAATTCCCAAAAATACCTCATTTTTCAGCCGTCTGAAGTGGGATGATCCCTTAACCCTTTGCGGTCACAAGTTCTGGCTATAGCACGCTGGTCACACGGGGTCGCAATGACCCCAACCATGTTTCAAACGATTGCCGCGTCGACCGTATCGTTCCGAATGACTCATAAAAATTCAGGATATCAATTTGAACATTCTAGAACGTTGCATTCTCGGTATTATATGTCAATTGGATTTTGAAATGGCGGAAAAAAATCAGCAAGGTGTGAATGCGCAAAAAAAAGGTCTTTTTACTACAGAAAATCATAACACTTGAAATTTTCAATCTTTTTCAAAAAATTTTAGGGTGAGATACTCGTGAGATATGATAGTTTAAGGCAGGATTCTACTTTGAAACTTTGATTTTTTTTTTTTTACATTTTTCGAAAGTAAATATGTTCAAGAATGTTCGGTCAAAATTTTATAAAGTTCCAAGCAGTCTAACTATCCTTTTTCGCCTTTCGAACGCACCTACCTGAGCGCGCTATTGTGACTCACCAAAACTTTAAACGCGTTTTTCTCGAAACGACATTTTCAAGTACCGTGGTCGTGATAACTCGAAAAGTACTGAGCCGATCCTTATGAAATTTGGAACACATATTCTATATGTGTGTACCAACCGACCTAACTACAATCAACTTAAAATTTTGATTAGAACTATTTTTTTATTGCAAAAAAAGACCCAAAAAAAACGCATTTTTTTTCGTATTTTAGCCGCCATTTTGTTAATTTTGCACGTATATAAAATATTCTAGTTAGGTCGGGTCCTGAAGACATACTGAACATGAAACTATTTGATTTTTTTGTTTCAGACCATCGGTCGGGAAGATTTCACGACCACGGCAACGGTACCTGCTTTTCGAGGCGTTGGCTTTAAACATATTTTACGTGTACAAAAAATGAATAAAATACATTTAAACATTTTTTTTATGTACTTAAAGAGTGTATTTATTGAACAGTTTAAACCCCATATCGATATCTTTAATAGTATTCTCAGAAAAAATTCACGAAAATAGCGTTTTTTTCATGGTTTCAAAGTAGAATCCTGCCTTAAAGAAAAAAATAGCACCGTATTGAGAAATAGTTTACGGAAAAAAAGCTCCACGTGCGACCCTAGTCTGTACTTACAAAGGGTACCCCAAAGTACCGTTAGAAGGCAGGCCCGCCGCTTTGGCCATCAACAACTTATAGTCATTTTGGCTTAAGGGGCTATACCAGGGTGAAACTTAAAAAAAATCGATTTTTTTTGCCTTTTTCGACAGTTTATACTTTCAAGAATGTCATTATCATTGATATCATTTATATCAATGCCACCATTTTATCTTGCAAAAATCGACAGTTGAATCTTTGAACGCGTTTTTCTCGAAATGAGATTTTTCAAATTTGCTGACATTGTAACTCAAAGAGCAATTATCCGATTGACTTGAAATTTGAACTGAGTACTCTTGAATATATTTACTCTACAATGACGTAGGATATTTTTGATTAAATGAAAATTAACGATTTGGCAATGAAAAAAACGACCATTTTATAGGCAAGAAAACAGTCTTTTTTTTTTCATAACTACGCCATTTTGTTAGAATTTGATATTTTTCGAAAATCCTACGTCATTGTACAGAAAATACCTTCCAGTTTAACGACATTTTTTCCTTTTTCAGTTTCAGCTACTCAATTGGCCGGAATCATGTCAGCAGTGGAGGAACTTTTTTTTCGGCGCCTCCGAAGGCAGCGCATACGTCGCTTGGATCTCAATATTTTTCTATGAAAAAAATATGTAATATAAGTCAAATATAGCAAAAGATATTCTAAATTTTCCAAAACATTTGATTGAGTACTTTTCTACCAAAAATTTCCCGAAAATCAACCAAATTTTCAGCGTTCACGCTGGCATAGCCCCTCAAAGTTGCGCTTGGGGTCATTTTAACTCCGGGTGACCGCGGAAGGTTAAAAAGATGAGCGATTGTTATGGTTGCATTCCAGAGACGCTTTCATTCGCGATCCTTCGAGCCGCGAGATTGTTCGCGATTAAGATTGAGCTGCGAGATTAATTCGACCCGATTCACCCATCGAGCCGCGGAGTTTTTCGAATACCCCCACTTTTTTAAATGCCTGGACCAATTGGCAGCAGATCCGTATCAGTACGAAAGTTCCGCTCGTAGATTCGGCGTTGATTATCGACTTAATTGCCCCGGTGAAATTGACGTTCGTAGCGCAGCGCTCGGCGGACTATGCCGGATGAGAAAATCGGCGACCTAGAAATTGCACGGACGAAGACGTGTGTGCCCGACGAGTGAATTTTACGAGCAGATGCTTCAGGATGGAATGCCAGTGGGTGATTTTCTCTCCGGTGCACGATGCGCCATGCCAGTTGGTTCCGGGCAACGCGAATAGATCTCTTTAGGAAAACTTGTACGAGGGCCACGCTAGACGAACGAAACGCGAGTTGGTCCGACTTCTTGGGCGGTTTGGCTGACAGGGTTCGTACCTCTCTCTCTCTCTCTCTCTCTCTCCCCCTCTCTTCTCTGTCCTTCTCTCTTGGTATAAAGTTTTAACGGCGAAAGTTCCGGCAGTTTAATTACTCGGAAACAATTCGCGGGACTAACACGGCGAGAGAGAGAGGAAAGAGAGCTAAAGTTCGAACACGCGAGGTAGCCTCGTCGCCTGGACTAAAGGGAAAAAGCAACCTTCCCTTTCCTATCGATACGACTGTGCGGTGAAAAACAGCCCAGACACCCAGATATTCAAGGAGGCGTACAAGCTTCCACCTTGAACTCTCACGATCGCGATGTACTCCGATGAATCATCGATAAAGTATACTGGCGAATCGAGTCGACAATTTTACAATTTTTCCCATGCTGTTGAAGTTTGCATCTTCGGAATGGAACGAAAGTTCTTTTTTCTCTCCTCTTCATCCATCATCATTGTCACCCAAAATATTGTTCGATAGAGTTAAGTTTTAGTGCTCCGAAGAGGATCTTCAAAAGAGTTTTTCGTAGCTTTTATCCGGCAAAAGAAATTTTTTAATCAGGAAAAAAACAAAGAATTTCATCAATTTCAATTTACTCAGGTACCTCCCCTTTAAAAAGCGATAGACAGCTTTCGATATACAAAGAGCGATTTTCCGATCCAGGATAATCGAGTCACAAAAAAGCAGAGTTCTTTCGACCCAAATTTTGAGACACATGATCGAACAACCGCCCACGTTTATACGATGATGCTCAAGATTATCCACCGCGTTCGAGTCTTTCTCGTCGACGGGTAAAGTGAAAAACAGCGCCATCGTTATTATCGATTCTGCTCCATTAGGTAAAATATCCCCGAAGAGAACAGTAAACGCCTGTATGTATATATATATATGTATGTGCTTAACGGTGGAAACGAATGAATGGATATGTATATAAAGTGTACTCACCGCAAAGGGTTTCAGGTTGGTGTAGTCGAGGAACTCGAGTTTGCGATCCTGCATGAACTCGACGGGCATCGCGTCCTCGTGCAACTCCGCGCGCGCGACCAGAGGATAAAACGACTGAAAGAAGAGAGGAAACGAGAGAGAGAGAGAAAGAGAAAGAGAAAATTAATTTACTTCGGACACGAGTGTGTGGTAGTTTTGGAACTCGTAACGAGATATGCTCTTGTGGGTGCACTTTGAGGTTAAAAGATGAGATAAGGGCCCGCGTGTACGAAACGTCTCAGTTGAAATCCCTGCAGCTATGACTTTGACGTTTGTATCCTTGAAAGTTTACGAAAATCATTCTCGATTTTCCGTATTTCTTTTGGCTCTAATTACGAAAAAAAAATGTTTCCTTTGCAAAACCCGAACAAAAATTTGAGAAATGAAATAATAATTTCCCTTGTACTCCAACGATGCAAACATCTCATCTAAAGGATCACGCAAAAGTTTTCCAAAGGGCCCTCTTAAGGGGGAGAGATCCCTCTACAACGTAAAGAAGAACTTATGGCCGAAAATGAAGTGCACGAGGAAGCTGACTCATTTATAGTCACTGCATTTCTTTGAGCCTTGATACTTTAAACGCCTATTCCTGAAAACCATTTTTTCGTGAACCTCGTACGAGATAACTGAAAAACCATCTGATCGATCATTTTGAAATTTTGCACATTTCCAGATAACATAATTACCATCCATGTGAACCTACAGCTCTTTGCAAATTATTTTTAACAGCTACTTTTTTATCAACAAATATTATACTCAATATAGTACATTTTTTCAAACACGTACCATATTTAAATTTTTACTTTTCTTTGGATTTTTTAGGTTCACGTAGAACGTATGGGTCTAAGAAATCTAAAACTTCTTAACTCTGATGTTTCTGACCAATGCATCAAACGCTCGGTTGTATCCCGTGGAACAACTCAGGCGACAACTGTCTTTGAAGCAAGTGTCGTACAGCCGCCAGTTTCAAATATGAACAAAAAAGTGAAAAATTAAGAATAATAATATGTACATAAAATTTAAATTATGCAGAACAAATAGTTTACACACAAAAAAGTCTTTGAAAATCGCTTATTTTCGACTGCCCAAAGGGATCCTCCCCCCTTTACACTCGCGTACGAGGAATTTCACGATAAAAAATTCTTTCGGCCTCACAGGGGTGCAGAAAAAATTGAGTCACGATAACTTCGGGAAAATACATTCTTTGGCATGTAGCATTTTTAAAAAGTGAGGCCACGTCTACGTTTTCTAATAGAAATTGAGGGTCCAAGCTCAAATTCTCTCAATGTTTCATTCGGAACGCTGGTAGGTGGCGAACGCATGTTGGATTTTCCCGATCCTCTTATCAAGGACTATCCCGACATGTAGGTTTGCGTTTATGCACGTGTGGAGTTGCTATGCCAGTGATTGGGGACTACCTGGTTGTAGACACGCTAATCTATACAACATATCGGTAGATGTATACACGCACACACATACGTAGGATTATATATATGTGTACGTACTATTTCGCATTCAAACCGCGGCGTTTCCTGTTACGGCTTACGGGCCCGCATCGCGTTTGATGCCTCGTAGATCGTAACGATCGTACACGCTATAGCGAGACTGCTGGTAATTAATCGTGGCATGTTGGCCGGGCGACCGTAAGATAACCGGTTATCTCAGGCACGAAGCAAAAGAAAGAACGAAAAAAAAAAGAAATATAAAAAGAAAATGTTCGCCCTGCCTGGTTGTAGAATCGCATCTCCAAGAGAGAGACCCGCGATTGATCTCGCGCCGTATCTTATTTATCCTCACAATTTTTCAACTTTTAATTTTATTTTCGCGAGCCGTGATAAATACGCGCGTTAAATCGATGAGAATACGTGCGAGAGTTCGGCTGAAAAGTTCTCGGCCGAGGTACCGCTTGTCGTCCGGCTCGCTTGTCAGTACCTCAGGCCGAGAACTTTTCAGCCGCGCCCGGGCAACCAATACACCCTTCGAAATCAAGTGAACCGATCGAAAATTGATTGAACGGATATTAAGGACAGGTTACCATTCATGACGATGAAGAAATTCAATTTTTTAAACATAATTTGCATTCTCAAAGGGTTTAAAACACGTGGGTAAAAGGACATTTTCATATCTAGTGTTTTATTACTTACAGCCTGTTGAGCGGAACCGTCCGCCGGCTGGAAAACAGGTAACTGCGGCGTTCGGAGCGTTTTTCCGGAACGGCATTTTTTGGCGCGCGGGGCGCTCTACAGCTTCAACGGATGAACCGATTCACGTGAAGCTCGGCGCAATTGAAAGGAAATTCAATTTCCGGGGCCATTAGGAAGCAATTTTGGTCGAAAATTGATTTGGAAATAATTTTTTTCATCCTTTGAAGAAAAAAAATGGGTTTTGTTCAAACGGCTGGCATTTTGTTATCCAGGGGTTTTTCAGAAACCTAAAAATGATAGGCCCCCCAAATTGAGTCTAGTTTAATAATTTTTTATCCGTTTTTGTTTCAGACGAATTGACGAGGCTGAGGAGCGCCCCCCGCGCAGACCAAAACACGCCGTGCATGGTTTTATTTGACGGGATCCAGAGCTGCCATTTTGGATTTTTTGTAATAAATAAAATTGGAAATCACTCTCCACTGATAGAAGAATAAAATACATTGAAACCCATTTTCAAAAGTATTTATTTTATAGCAAAAAAAATTTCCGACGTTCATGCATTTTTCATGCCTCTCGACAGTAACCTGTCCTTAAGTTGTGAGTTGAGGCGGGATATACATTCACACCGATAAAAAAAATCGAGTTCTTTATTTCTTCTTTAAACGACAGAATTATATATGTAGAATATTTTTCCAAAGTTTCGCTCGAATTTGGAGCGCGCGTAAACATCAAACGCTTTTCCCTCAAAACTGCATTTTCGAAATTGGCGAGCAGGATTACTCGAAAACCATTGAGCCGATTGAGTTGAACTTGCTGGAAATGTTGATAATATTGCTACCTTGTACTTGACGAGAATTTTTTTTCGACAGATTAGAAAAACAAACATTTCTTTAATCCAAATTTTGCGTGAAATGTTGATTTTTTTTAAATGCGTGCCATTCTCCTAAATTCGCATTTTCTTCATTTTAATTATTGTCAAATAAAAACTATACATGCTCTTACTGAAAATTTTGTTGAATTTCTTTACTAATCAAAGTCTTGCTAGTCAAAGTAACGGGGAGCTAGACTGCACGGTGATTCGCAACTCCCGTGGCAGCCTTGCTGTTAAATTCTGCCACAGCTCCGCCATTTTGATGATAAATGAATTTTAAAAAATGTTTCGTATACTTAACCCTTCACACCTGACGGGACATATGCTGTCCCAGTGTGGACATTTTTTGAAATTACGGCTGGGACGTTATGGGATGCGTTATGGGATGTTATGCGTCGTTATGGGATCGTTTATGCTGTATTGAAAGGGTTAAACCCTTACGCCGTATTGAAAGATTTAAACGCCGTATTTAAAAATTTAAACGCCGTATTTAACGATTTAAACGCCGTATTCAAAGATTTAAACGCCGTATTGAAAGGGTTAAGGGATCATCACAGCGTAAAATTTTCAAAAGTTTGATTTTTTTGTTTGCATTATCCGATAGTATAGACGGTTATAAACATGGACCTGACATCGCCGATTGATCGTAAGCAGACAATTCATATGAAAATTCCGCACGAAACGTTAAACGCGTTTTTCTCGAAATGTCATTTTTCAAAACGGTGTACACTCTCAAAAGAAGATTTTTCAAGTTATCCGTCTCAAATTTAGACGCAACATTCTTCACGCCATTATTTATCTTTCTAAGGATGCTTTTTTTCTTTTTGAAATCTTCATATCTTTTTTAACGAGAAACTGTCGAAAAAAAAGGCTAAATTTGATCCTTTTTTCACCACCCCCCCGCCGCGATATTGTCCATTTTAATTAAAAAAAAAAACGTTCATTGCAAGATAGCGGCTTCCATACTGATTAATAATCTTTTTACAAATTTTGTTTCAGATAATATTTGCGGCCACAACCGTGCACACCGTGAGGACCCCTTTTTTCGAAGATATTTTCAACCGTTACAAAAAATGTTTAAAAAAGTAAAAATAAACGTTTAAAAATTTCTTTTCTGTTCTTCATGAGTGCTTTGATTTGACATTAAAAAACCGACAGATTAGCGTATTTTAACCATCGAGAAAAAAAATCGCGAAAATCAGGTATTTTTCGACCCGTTACACTGTGACGTTCCTTTAAATATACTGTGAAAGTATACTAACAGTTTGATAAATATAGAACAATTATTTCTTAGGTAAAAAAATCCCTCGAAATTGCTCAATTTTTTTCTCGTCCAAATGTATATGCTGCCTGAAGGGAATCGAGCTCTGTGGAGACGTTGAATAAACAACACCGTGACAATGTCGAATTTTAGCGACGTGTGTGCTTTCGAGCGATCGCCCTTGTCCGTGACGATCAGTCGGTAGTCGGCGCAAGACCGAAACGAAAAAGTTGCACACTCGCTTGTGCGAGTCGCGTAGTTGACCTACATTATATTCTTTCGCTCCGTGTGTACTCGGCTCGCGAGCCACGAGAGCACGCAATCACACGAGGATGGGACCGAAGAGACTATCGGGCCGAGTGAGTGTGCTCGCCGCAGAGGAGCGAATAGCATATAGTTGGCATGTATGACTGTCGGGACTCTACGAAACTGGAATAACGGTACCGAGAACCGTGCACAAATCATGGACACATATGTATACCCGTTTAAACTGCCTGCGGTGAGATATACTTAAATCTGTACCGGGACGTGTTTTATTCAACACAGAATGACCCATAGAGATATACTCGTGCATGTATGCGGGCTATTCTATGCCAAATAGCACGAATGATAATAACGTCCTTCCACCGACACTGGTGGATGGGCGGTCGAGCTTCGGCGGTCCTTCGTGTTAAGGGGTTAAGCCACAGTAACGAGTATAAAATCATGTGCGAATTTAACAATTTTTCTTCGTATAAAAAAGTGATTCACTCATAAAATTAATTACACATCTATTTAGTATGAATATCAAGCTGTTAGAAAATATATATATATACATATATATATATATATATTCGATGTATAAAATGGCCGACTGCTAATATTTTCTTTTGTTATCTTTTTTTTAAGCGCTCCGCGGCGTGACATTTAGTATCCACAATTTTTTACCAAGAACAAAAAACAAAAATTCTCGTCAATCTACAACAGAATACCTACAGAAGTACGTACGGAATTTAAAAAATATTGTTTTATTCAAAGGTTGTAGGTATTTGAATGGATTTTCAGTGAAAAATTTCGTATAAAACTGCTCGTAAAATGAAAAGTTTTCGATTAATCAGAAATTCCGTACGTACTTCTCTGCGAAATGCAACTAGGAACGTAACTTTTAAATTTGAAGTAAATCGAGTGAAAATTGTTGAAGAAAAATAGCTTGCTATAAATCGAATAGTAACTTATTTTTATGATGATAAAGAACCGTTTTAGCGAAAAAAATCGATTTTTTGAAAATTCTACTCTGGCCTTACCCCTTAAGGGATTAGGCTACTTTGAAAATGGCGAATACTCGTTTGTGGCTTGAGGCAACTGAAATTGATAACGTTGAAGTTTGCTTCGTTAGACTGCGATATTTTACTAACGATATACATTTTTTATCTTCTTTTTTCATCTAACGCAATTTTTTTCTTCATTTTTCATCTCTTTTTTTATTTGTATCATTATCCAAAGTCTTTATTCGCAAAGTGAGGTCGTAAATATCTAATAACAATACGTAGAAACGTTTGAGCGATTTTCACAGCCTAAATCGACCTGAAAAATCTGTGTTTATAAAAAGAATTAATTTTCGTTGCATTCCAACTATGCAAAATTGAATAGGAGTCTCCAACATATGGTGCATGAATTGCAGATTGAAGGTAAATCTATTATTGCAACGATATAACTGTTGGTAAAACTTTAACCGCGTTTTTCTCGAAACTATGTTTTTCATAACGGTGTACACGATTTCTCGACATTTCATGAATAAATTGACTACACGTTTGGTACACTTATCCAGTGAAATAATAGTTTAGTCTTGACCGACGTTTTTCTTTTTACCATTTTTTTCCATCATTTATTAATAACAATGATGTAGCTTTTCCTCGAAAAATCGAAAACAACTCTATTTCTTTACGTTTGAAACACGTTAAAAAGAGTTCGGTCAAGTATTCGCCAATGTTATCTGTTTTAGGAAAATAGCTCGTTTTTTTTCTTCAAATCTACCGGGTGGGTAAAATCAAGTACAACGTTGAGTCTCTTACGTTTAAAGGTCCTTTACGAGATGGTTAATAACTTCTTGAATTATCAATATTTTTTAATTGAATTTGGTACACAACTTTGTTGATGTACATCGAAAGAAGTATTCAAACAATTTTTCAATAATGTTACTTATTCCTTCAAAATTAATGTAAATAACCCTGACTTTCGCGTCGTCACAGTAGCCTAACCCCTTAAGCAGCCTTGCGCATAGCCGATACTTGAAGCCGCGACCGCTTGCCGGAAATGCTTCTAAGATACTCGAGTAACACGTTTGTGCACTAGAGAATCTGAAGAAATGGGGTTGAAGTTTACATTGTTGGAATGCAACGAAAATTCCATTTAACTTCTCATCTTATTTATTATCCAAAATCATATTTCGCAGATTTTTATGTAGATCGGTAAATGAGAATCCTAAAAGCAGTTTGCGTGATTTCCGTAGCTTAAATCTACGGGGAAAAACATTGGGGAGCCAAAAAAAATTATTTTCGTTGCATTCCAACGATGCAAACTTCAGTGTAGCAACGGAAGTTAGGTTAGATCAGCGAAGTACGTGTAGGAAGTGACAGGGAAGGCTTCAATTGGAAAGGGCAATATGTTAGAATCCGCAAGGGTATACGTTACAACTCGGAAAATAATACGATATTGAAGTTGGCATCGTTGGAATGCAACAAGAATCATTTTTCTCTAATTTTTTTTAATCCACCAATTTTTTTTAATCGACGGAACAAAGCTATGGCACCTTTTGTTTAAGATCCTCTTCAGAGACCTACCCCTTAAGGGGTCAGGCCACTCTAGAGGCCGAAAAAATAGGCGTTTTGGGGATGTTTTTTTTTTTTTCAGAAAAACTACAAAATAAATCGAGATTACAAAAAAGGGTGTTTATCATACATATCAGTGACTGTGTACAATAATTGTTTTGAAGCGATTAATTTCAAAATGGCGGCTGTGCAGCGTTTATGTCAAAACTGCATTTTGTAAGTTGGCCGAAAACATAAATCAGACAATTTTCAACCGATTCACTTGAAATGTTGAATATATTTTGAAAAATACATTGTCTATGGAAGTCCGTAGGATTTTTTTTATATTGCATAGCTCATTTGTTATTAACAATTAAACGACGATTTTTTAGGCAAATTATTCATTTTCCAAAAATTTCTTCAATAGAGCTTCAAAAAAATTATTGTATAAAGTCACTGATATGTATGATAAACACCCGTTTTTGTAATCTCGATTTATTTTGAAGTTTTTCTGAAAAAAAGTCCCCAAAAAGCCTATTTTTTCGGCCCCTGGAGTGGCCTAAGGCACTAAATCCATGGAGAATGGTTTTGGATAACAACAAAGATGGAAAAAAATAATTCGTTGCATTCCAACGATGCAAACTTCAACGATATGAAATAATAACGTCCTTCCATTAGACACCGGCGGTTGAATTCTTCGTACCGTTATCGAAGTTATCGACCTCCGTTGAATAATAGTCTCAATTCAATGAAAAGTAGATGCGACCGCAGGCCGATTACATTGACATTAAATACCCTATGGACACACCCACACGCAAACGTACATTTATAGAAACGAATAATATATATATGTATATTAGAGAAAGCGCGAGATAGATGGGAACAGCCGATAATCAAATATAAATTCGAGTAGCCGTCAGTGAATAGGTACGTATATCCATATGTATACGCGCGCTTGTGTTACGGCGAAACTCTCTCAAATGACCACATACTACCTACACACTTGACTCCCCGATTTATCCTCGAGTTGTTTCGCCCACTGTGATTCTCCATTGGTCTATTACGGGATTATGCATTTTCTTCGAACACAGGCCAAACAATCGCTTTCTTATTCGCTGTAAAAAATATTTACGTTTATGCGAACGCTCGTTGGGCGACCTTCCCAGCGCAACGAAACGCGAAAAATTATTCTCATATACCGAACCGAAACGACCCGGAGAGGCGAATAGAGACGAAAACAAAACATTTTTTTTGCTTTCCTTTTTCGCTACTCGTTCTCGGGAGGTTATCCTCTTTCCCGAGCTTTTTATACGCGACTTGCTCGATCTCCCGGAGATAGGGTCTCTCCATTTTATTACGGGGGCTCGCGCGTCGATCGAGATAAATTTGTAAACGCGAGTATAAACGCGCGCGTGTTCGATTTATTCGATATCCAAGCACGAAAGCGCGCGGGTTGGCATCTGGGTTTCAGAAACGTTTTTTTATTTTTTATTATTTAGCTTGACGAGTTCGCTCGCGGTCTGTGTATTTCTTTTTTAGCGCGTTTTGTCGTTTTTCAGTTTTAAATATTTGTCTGACGAGCCGTTAGGCGAACGTGTTCGGTCGAAAACTGACACGGGTATTTTTAATTGGATATTTTTTTATTGATGGAATTTATCGAAAATTTCTTTCGATACAAAATGGCGGCGCGCTCGCAGTTTGCCCGGAGGGAGTCTTTTTCGCTGAAGCCCAACGCGATCGAATAGCCCCAATTTTGCAAAATACCAAAGTGCTCCTGAATGTAGTTATGAAACACTTTCTGAAATACGGAAAAATCTCTCCGCCATAAAGTTTTTTTTACAAATTTTCCTTCTCGATAAATGGCAAGTGTGTGTAATTTCTTGAAAAAAATGATATTAATTTTTTTTAATGATATATAGATTGAAAAACATTTTGGTATTCTGCTGAAGGTTCATTCCTAGAGATTGGAAGATCACTTCGGGCTCAATGCCAGTGAGCTGCCATTTTTTACGGAAAAAAGGGTACATTTTTTTTCTTTTACTTTATACTTAAGGCGGGAAACCAGTTTAGGAGTACGTTTTTTTAGTGATTTTCATGATTTTTTTTACAAGGAATGAATGAATAGAATTTATTCAAACTTTCTTCAAACTTTATTTCAAAAATTAAAATATTTTTTTTTTCAAATATGTATAAAATATTTCCGAAGAAATATTTTAATTTTTTCAAAGTATTTCCTCTGAAAATATGCCGCCTATTCAAGGTCACCATCGGACTTTGCTGTTTGTGTACACTCTGGATGCCACAGTTTTTATCGGAAACCAATGCGCTTTGAAGATTACTTTAAGAACATGTTTTCCTTCTGTATGAACCTAACTCTGACCGACAAATTGAAAATTGCATTTTTTTTAGAGGTGTTTAAACCAAAGGGTATAATTTTTGCCATTATTTTATGACCTTTTTTGCTATAAAAATATATATTTTAAACAATATTACCCCAAATTTAGGTTCATATAGAGCGCAATTATATGAAGAAACTATCTTTTTGTAAAATTAGAGGTTAGAAACTTTCTGAGCTAGAGTGTACACAAATTGAAAAAAAGTCGTTCCGAGAAAAATGCGTGAGACAAAAAAAAATTAAGGCAGTAAGGAATTATTTATACTACTTTGGGACCATATTCTTGAAAAGTTTTACTAACAATTCATGGAATTAAAAAAAAATCGATTTTTTGAGTCATCTAAACGGATTTCCCGCCATTTGAAAAGTGACCAAGTTACGGACGATTTACCGAAAGCAGGTAGCGCAACGATTTACGTATACCAAAACTTTCAATCTCGTTTTTTTTCGAAAAAACTTTTCTCGATCTGCCCGGGATCATAACTCTAGATAAAATTGTCCGACTTTCAATTCAGAAAAAAACCAAACTTCTGTAATTGCAGTAGCTACATTTGTACGTAGTCGCTTTTTTAATCTACTATTTTATTAGGCCCCCGAAATGAGTAAAAATTTCGCCAAAATTACACGTTTTTTTTATGTTCACAAAATGGCGGCACTTTGTGCATATTTTTTCGAAAAACGGCTACCTACAACGATAAGTACATTTATATAGATTCAAAAACTTTTTTATTTTTATTTCTCAGACCAACCGTTGTCACGTTATCGATCCCGCCGTTGGACCATATTTTTTATACACAGGCGTTTTTTTTATATCTCAATAACGTTGTTAATTTTAAAAAAATGAATAAAAATTTTCACGAAATAAGTTCAATGTATGCTTAATGACATACCGTTTTATCCAAATTACAAATAAACAATCTAGTAGACAAAAAAGTTGGGAAAAACGACCTTTTTTGGCCTGTCACCTCCCTTAAAAATTCGTTTGCAAAAGTCACCGTTCCAAAAAAAAGTCAATTTTCCGACGAGAGAAGAACAACCTGAATACGCAATTATTATTTATCCCGTCTTCATCCCGCATCATCTCTCCGACGTACGAGCTTCTGATTTTGAAAGGCGTGAAAAAAAAACACAAATGAAAAAAGGATGTCTACACGCTAATAATAGTGAGTATAGAGGGAATGTTTACTCACAATAGCAGGCCAAGCGACAGTGTTGGCAGTCGCAGCAGCGCCCCTGAGTAATTTCCCGTTGAGCCTGTGATGATGATGTGGATGATGATGATGATGATGATTGTTGTTGGCGTGATTGTATTGGTCGATGGCCATGAGACTGTTGTGACGCGGGTCGACTCTCTCGGACCAGCAGAGGCCCTTCTCCACGAGGAAAAACGAAAAAACAGCATCCCTGTGCGGCGACAGCCACTCTCGCCTCTGCCACTCTACGTCGTCGTATTCGACGAGAACCTGCGACGAGAAAATTCACGGGGAACGATGTCATTATTTAAATTTCTCGGGAAGCATAAAAGAAAGGGTGGACAAAAAAAATTCAATTAAACGGGAAAGAAGTCATGTATAAAAAATTAATCACACTTTCGATCACCAATAATTATCGATATTCGTTCGGATTTATTAAATTCAAGGTACCACAAAAAATCGCTACATTTTTTTAATTCTTTTCGAAAAACTACCAGACTTCGTCGAATTTTATTCAATTTCTTATTAAATATATTTTATAAAATTAAAAACCTTTTCTTCTTTTTTAAATTAAATGAATGTATTTTTAAAGTAAATAAATTTATTGTTGAGATGCATTTTTTTTTATTGAAAGCTCTTTTTTATTTTTCTTCTAACGCAAATAATTATTGTACAATAACCGCGATAATTTGACTCGAAAGTGCACTCAACTAATGATATTTTCATGAATTATTTCGTACCTTTAAACAGGACGAAATTATGATTTATAGCGAATAAAAATGTCGCAAAAAATATACCAACGTGTTTGTTTACCGTAGCATGTATACGCGTTATGAAGAGGGAGTAGCGCTCAGCGAGAAAATTAAATTCCAATAGGGCGAAACCTCGGCCACGACCTAGCCCGAAATAATATAATCATATTTTTCCATCTCCGTCTCTCTCGGTCTTTTCCCCTTTGAATTTATACGAACGCGAATATACACACATACACATACACACAGACACACTGAAAATATATGCAGAACGCGCCGGAGCTCATAAATAATTCATTTTGCGTTTGGCGATTCACACGCGGGTGCGTGCCAAGTCACGCGGGGCTCTCGTTCTCGGTTCCTCTCGTATTATGCTGACCGTTGTCGCTTCCGCTAATACACACGAGCACACACGCGTCCACATACATTGGCCCGACGCACGCCCATACGTCCGCGATTCGTCACTTTTCTCTCGGTCTCCCTCTCACTCATCCATTTGCCGACTGGCTGCCCCCCGTTCTTATTCCTTTTTCTCGTCTCAAATGCTCGATGTAATTCGTAACGTGTGTATAAGCGGTAATTCCGATGCACGCGCGACATAACCTATAAAGCGTTATAAACGGGACGAAGGAAAGCACACGGGTCGATTTATCGTGCGTCGTGGCAGTTGCGTCCGAACTTGCGTGGAGAGGAGAGCGCGCCGTGTGTGTTTACAATCGTGGCTTCCACGCGAACGAGCATCGGGAGCCCGGCGTAATTGTGATCCCGATGTATTATTCATGAGAACGCTCCGTGGAACGTCCGCGTGTACGAACGCGGGTAAACGCGAGCCGGCCTGCTCCGTGTTTAGGGAAGCAACGGCGGACGAGACCGCGTTCGCGATATCGTAGTAAATCGCAGGGCAACTTCGTGGCACGTCTGCGAAATTTGGAGAGAACGGAAAGCTCGTCGAGCTTTCCCGAAGGAGATTTATCAATGTGAGTTAAGGGGGAAGATACCTTTAGGCGAGCAGAAAATGCCTGATTCTTAGGATTTTTTTTAAAGGAAAGATTCCTTCACCGTTTTTGAGACTTGGGGTAAGGTTCATTGATACTTTTGGCTGCTACATGATCTTTTTTTATTTATTAATCCGTCACACTTCTGCAGAGTCACGTACTTGCCACACTGGGGTTCATTCATACCCCAGCGACAAAAAATGTTATAAAAAATAAACTATTGAATATTTTTACTTGGACATTTTGTCAGATCATCTAAGGAGTGCACTTTCAAATATCATGTAGGTTATTTAACCAAAAATCAGAATTAACCCTTACATGCCACACTTCTGTAGAACACACATCAATACATTTTCGCGAAAGAAAAAAAGTGGGTGGGGTGTTTCGAATCCCACAGTGGCAAGTGAGGGTCAGGTCAATCTTTAAAAATGGCGGAGATATGCCACGGTCTAAACTGCATTTTCAAAACTGGCTAAAAAACTTATCGACCGATTCTGATTAAATTTGGTATAAATCTTTCTAACCTTGCTGTCTAAAACATGAAATGTTTCAGAAAATTAAAAAAAAAAAAACAATTTTTCATTGCAAAATGTAGCCATTTTTCGGAAAATTGAATCTCTTTGTTTCGAAGCGTACCATTTCATCAATTTTCAACATTTCTCACTTTTTCTTAGTTCATACTCTGCGTATTACTGTAAATGGAAGAAAAATCTTCGTTGGTGTTTTTTCAGATTAATTCCGCCGTCGCTACGTGTCACGCCAGACCTCCGCCATTTTTAAAGATTAATGAAAATAAAAATACCGTGTAACAGCTAAAAATAGTAACAAAACATGCCTTAAGTCTCAAAAATGGTGAAAAAAACCATGAAAGTCAGCAATTTTTTCCTCCCTTAAAAGTATCTTCCCCCTTAACAACATATTTTCGAGCAAATTTTCGGGCTAGGGGAAATTTCGACGTAGTCGGGCGCCTGGCAATGGGAGCGAGGCTCGTGTAAGGGACGCGAAACGGCAGGGCGCGCGAATCCGCAGGAGTGAAACAGACAATTGTTAGAAACTATTGGACTTGACGGAACACGCACGACTGCGCGGCTATGCAATAGCGGACTCTGGATTGTGAGCCATTATTTTCGTATCTGTGAACGCGTTCGAAGAGCGAACTATATATGGTATTGAAGTATGGCGTTGAAGTTTGCATCATTGGAACGCAACGAAAGTTTGTTTTTACATTTTTCATTATTATAAAAGTTTTTTTACATAGATTCTTGTAGGTCGCTAAATAAATAACTCGAAAAATGTTTAAAGGATTTTGTGGGCAAAATCAGCTAAAAGAGATTGAAGGAATTCAGAAATGTTTACTTTCGTTGCACTCAAACGATGCGAACTTCAGCCTCATATTGAAGTTTGCATTTTTTTAATGTATCGAAAATCTTTGTATATTGCCTTTTTACTAACAGTAAATCTGTATGATTTACTGTTAAGATTTATTTAAGATATATTCAGTAAGATTAAGGGGTTTACTAACCCCTTAATCAAACGTATTATTTATTTCAAAAGTACGAATATGTTTATTTTAATATAAGGTACATACATGGAGGTTATGTGTGGAACACAATATCGTTCACTCTTTTCACGAAATTTTCAATAACATTTTGGCATAATTGCGGACTAATTTCATTAATGGCGCGTCCAAGGTCTTCCTTTTTACAAGAAAAGAAGACCTTGTGGAAAGGAAGACATTAAAGTTTCGAACGACGCTCCAAGCGTTCCGACGGGCGTCAACACAGCCTATAAATCTGTCAATATCCATCCGATCACCTTGAATTTCTAAGGAACATTTATAAGACGATATACCGTCAAAATATATGTATTTTGAAAAAGAAAAGTGATTTCTCGCCCCCTCAATGACCCAACACATCTTCATTGCAAGAAGCGGACATTCCCGAAAGTATTGATCAACCCGATCACCCCCGCTGAATACCGCATAGCGATTTTTTCGGCTACTCCGTTCTTTCAAATATTCCCGGAAATTGTCACCTCGATACCGTCGAATAAGCGAAAAACAGGAATACGTAGGAACGAAAAATGTCTCGTCACGTTAGAATCAATTACGACCATCTCTCGGCCGGCGAATAATTATCGAATGCTAACGTTCCGTTCGCCACAATTCGGATGAATAAATTGGTGTGGATATTTTCGGAAGCGCGAGTCTCGCTGTGAGAAGAAATACGCGACAAAAGTGTGGCGGTATGAGAAACTCGATTATTTACATTTCAGCCGAGATGAGCGACCCGTGTCACGCTGTAGTCGACTCAGTCTCCCGCATATAGACTCGATGTATGGAAAACGCGACGGGAACGGTTCGTAAGCATCAGCGAATGAAATGACGAGCCATTGAAACTGACAGCGGAATAATACACCGGGCACTCTTCGTTCCGTGAATCGCTTTTGGGATTGGAAGAATTCGCCAAACTGACAAGAGAGTTACGTCTAGGATTAATAATGACAACAATCGTCGTATCGGTTATGCGATTAAGCCAACTAGCCTACATTAGCCCAGGGTGTGTGAACGCGGCAGCGACGGGGAGCAATGACCCGAGGTAGGAAACCAAGTTTGTACACGAATAGCGCCCCCTCCATGGCTCACTCTTTCCCTCTCCATCTCTGTTTCGTTTTCAGATACCGTCGGAAACGACGTGACGTTCGGGTGTTACTCTCGCGAGCTCGTATCGTCTCAATCATCTCGCAATAATTCTCATCCACAACGAATTTTCCCCTCCCCCTGGAAGGCTCGTCGTCGATCGTAAAACGTGTCGCTTTCGTGTACGAAAATACGCCTGAAATCCCATCCAAGTTTCAGCGTGTCTGCGAGGCCGTGTGGATCTTCGATCCGTTTCGCACACTCGCCGGGCAGCGCGACGCGACGAGCAAGAGCGACGAGGAGAGAGTGAGCGGCGGGATCCCGCGCCAGCTCAGGGACACGCGGGGTTGGGAGAAGCGCCGCTAGGAGGCGATACCGCACGGTGGCGAAGATCCATGATGGCCGCCGCATCGTAGGCTCCGCCCAAGAGACACTCGCGTGGGTGGGATCTATCCGTTACCGGGGCAACCGGCGGCCATCATGGATCTCGACCTGCCTCAAGTTTCCCCCCTCCACTGCGCCTGCTCCGCGCGAACGCGCCCCCCTCTCCACCTTCGCTCGCTGGCCAGAGCGCAGCCGCGTGCGCCGACCGTTCGACGCTGGGACTCTCGCTGCGGGAAAGCGAGGGACACGCACGCGCGCGCGCAGCTTCCATCGCGTCGACGATCTTACGAATGGAAAAAGGTAAAAAGTGAAGAACGGAAGAACACGCTACTTTTTTTGTTTGCTCCCGCGATGTAAAACAATCCAGGCACGAGATTAAGATTCGTTTGTTCGATACGACAGGTTTCCCATGTATTTGATGAATAGTCGCGTCAGAAACGTGTGCAAACGAGTCTCTCGAGTGTCTGGCGCGCGGTGATGAAACGTTGCGAACAATTGCGTGGGCCTCGCCGCCGCCCGTCGCACCGCCACGGGATGATTTTATCTTTGCGGGAAAACTAGAGTTGACGTACATTGTAAAGTTTTATGAATCGTCGAAGCGCACAACAAAGCGAGATCCATATTCAATGACACAATAATATTGGAACAACTTGTGGGGCCTGTCGCAACGCCACATTGACACAGTCGCACACATTTTTTGCTCTAGTTCGCTTCGGGCTTTTACGTAATGTTTTCAATATCGTTTTTGAACGGGGGAAAAAAATGATTTCTTTACTACGCCCGGGGAGAAGTTGCTCGTTGAGGTGAATAAAAAATTACAGCAACGAGACTGTGCGCCTTCGAGGACAACGTGTTTGTAGACTCTCACGGATTAGCTGGATCGAAGATGGATGAGCCTAGTGGCATCGGTGATGCGAGATATATTGAAGATCGTGTTATTGCGAAATAGTATGGCAATACTAAATGGTAAAGTTGCGTGCGTTTTACTGAATTTCCGATGATTAGACGAGTGAAAGTCAGTGGAAATCATGGTCGCCTGTATCGGCACAGGTTTTCAACGGTTTCCCTGTGCCCTCGTGCAAATGCGATGCAAGTATAGTGTTAAAAAACGAGTTACCGTCGGCGACACTTTGAGGGTTCCTTTGACTTTGAGGAAAAAGTTTAGTGACACGCGTGGACTGAAAGTTTAAAGGATGGGTAAGAGCCCACATGGGGATGAGGAGAAAAACGAAAAAATGATATATGTGATCCCGGGCAGTAATTGTAGGGATCCAAGTGGATTATGGTATTGAAGTTTGCACTGTTGGAATGCAACGATTTTTTTCTTCTTTTTTTTCTTTCGTGTTTCCATTTTTTTTTGTATATTTTGGGATTCATAACCTAAAACTGCAGGAGAAGCGTTGAGATAGGAATCAAAATAGAAGAATGAAAAAACAAATAAGGATTTCCGATGCGTTCCGAAACTCGTTGCGTTCTAAATGATGCAATTTGATTATGGTATTGAAGATTTGCACTGTTAGAATGCAAAGATTTTTTCGTTTTTTTTTCTTTCGTATTTCAATTTTTTTGGCAGATTTCGGCTGCAAATGTCACTGAAATATTTTTGAAGATCCTCATTAAGGTTTCATAACCGAACACTGCAGAAGAAGCGTTTAGATAGGAATACAAATAAAATAATGAAAAATCAAATAAGCATTTTCGATGCGTTCCAACTATGCAAACTTCGACACCATATTGGATTCTCATACTCGTCTCTACTTCCCGATAGGGATCCAATGGGTCGCATTGGATCCCTATACTGAATCGTCAGACTCTTACGTTGGATTCTAATAGAAGTACGAGTGCAATTTAAATCCAAATCGATTTCCACATTATCGAACAGAATCCGATGCGATTCTTGATGGATCCTACCGCATTCTGTACGTTGAATTTTCAAAAAAAGTATATAGATACACATAATGAGTGGATCTTAAAAAAGTATAAATCGCTTAAGGCCTTAGGCCACAGTAACGGGTAAAATCATGTGCGCATTTAAGAATTTTTTCGTATGGAAAAGTGATTCACTCATAAAATGAATTACACATCTATTTAGTATGAATAAAGTTATTTGTCACGCCAATTGGAAAAAAAGCTGTTTCGAGAAGTTTCAAGTAGTCGGCCATTTTGTACATCGAAAAAAAAAATTCTGGCAGCTTGATATTCATACTAAATAGATGTGTAATTAATATTATGAGTGAGTGAATCTTCATACCAAACAGTTATATATTTAGATAGCATATCTAAATAGAATATTCATACTAAATAGATGTGTAATTAATTTTAAAAGTGAGTGAATCACTTTTTCATACGAAAAAAATCTGTTAAATTCGCACATGATTTTATACCCGTTACTGTGGCCTAACCCCTTAAAAAAGTATGTCTTAAAAATCGATTTGAATCACATCACTAAAAACCCACTGGACCTTCTTTTTGGGAGATCCAACAAATTTCGGTTGAGAATTAAAAAAAAAAGTTCTCAAACGTCGTAAATCGGGAAATAGCGCGAAATCCACTTGAATTTCGATGTGGACGCCGTTCACATGTTGAACGGCGTCCACATGTTGGTTGAATCCGAGGACTCGCAAAAAAGTTTCTGCCCAGGATATTAAATATCAAAAAAATCTATTTTCCGGGAGGATGTATATTGCGCAGTTTTTTCAATAAATGATTCATCGTAAAATTCCTATCACGATTGCTCGGATTATTCCGTGCTCGGTAAAAAATCCAGGAATTTCATTTCAAATCCAATCCACTCCACGTTTTTCAACGACTATCTGGAACATTAAAAAAAAATATATCAAATGTTCCGAAATGCAATATCCGCGAACGGAAAAACTTCTCGTCGTGCGATTGTGTTTTTTTTTCTCACAATTTCGCAGCAAGCGACAATTAAACATTCATATATCGCAAGCGTGATACGAGTCCCATAAATTTTCAATACCGTAAAAAAGGTTTCGTTATACTCTCCCACAGAGTGCGTGCCGCTTTGTACTTCGAGTCTCCCACAGAGAGGTGTACGTGTGCGCGTTAGCAACGGGTTGCATAACTGCTAAATATCAGAATTCCGCGGGATGTTACGTCACGAGGTTCGTGTGTAGAGCGAACTAGAAACGGGAGGGGGGGGCAAAGGTTTGCCGCGAGCGCTCGGCAGGTTCGCTTCTCTATTTCTCTTTCAGCCTGATACGTGAATAGTAGATGTATAGAAGGGAAAAAGTTACACCAAATAAACAAACAAAAAGGAAGGCGTGTTCGCATCTCGCTGCTTTCTATCACGGAGTATTCCGAGCTCGCCCACACACGAATGTATGCCCTCTCGTATCAGGGCTCGCGAGCTTTGTTCGTCGCGAAATTCTCGACCGAGTCTCTTTCGTTATTTCAAAAGAATTCGCGTTTCCCGCGCTCGCCCGGAACGAACCCGCGAAAACGGGAAAAGGGAGAGATTGTTTTTTGTTTACATTTTCCTACTGCTCGAGAACAACTCTGCGACGTATTGAGCATACGTCGAGGTGAAAAGAACGACCTTAAGGCGGGAGCCTGAATTAGAAAGTCCAAAAAAAGCGTTTTTTCGGGATTTTTATCTTTTCATGTATATTTGAAATGTATAAAAAAATTGTTCAACGTGAAACAATAAATGACTGCAGATTTATCAGCCCATTCCATGTGCACCTTGCCACTGCAGTCCCCAATCGGCGGGAAGATGAAGCTCGTAATTCTTGACTGAACCAATGAAATTTTTAATTGTCATATATTTTTCTTCTGGGTGAATTAAGAAAAAGCTGAAAAAATCGTGAAATTATAACTTTTCTCAGTTTTGAAAAAAAAAATGTGTTAAAAAAACACTTTAACGTGCTATAAAAATTATTTGTAAATACTTTTCTAACGATTCTTTTAATTCACTTAAAAGAGATTTTCATACTGAAGAAAATAAACTTTGGTTTGATTTAATGTCGTTTAGATTGCTCGCTATCACGCCCGGCAATTTGGAAAAATCGTGAAAATGAAAACTGAAGAAAACGCGCTTCAAAGTTTTCAATAGAAGGAAATATCAATTATGACGCTTCTCTGCTTTTGGCCTTGTAGCTTCGAAAATATTTACATTTGACCTCTGTAACTTTGTAAATATATTCTTGGATAGTAGTCGATTTTTCGGTCCTTCTAATTCAGGCTGCCACCTTAAGGGGTTAGGCTACTATGAAAATTTCAAAAAATCGTTCGTCGCGTTAGGCAACTCAAATTGAAGAGGAAGGTCCGATGATGTTGAAGTTTGTATCTTTGGAAACGCAAGGGAAAATAACTTTTCGTCAATCGCTCACACTTTCGTCCGCTGACTCAGGGTAAGGAAATCACGCGAATGATTTTTCCCATCATTGATAGAAATCTACGATCTCGAAAAATTAAAAAAAAATCGGATTATGATAAAAATAGAGAAATAAAGAAAAAAAAACTTCCGTTGCATTCCAACGATTCAAACGCCATGGTGCAGTAATCGCAGTTGAAGGTAAACTTATGATTACAACGATATAACTGCTGGGAAAACTTTTAACCCGTTTTTCTCGAAACTACGTTTCTCTAAACGGTGTACACGATTTTTCGACGTCCAATGAACGGATTTACTTCAAATTTGGTACACTTGTTCAGTGTAAAAGTCGTTTAGTCTTGACCGACGTTTTTCTTCTTAACCATTTTTTTCATTACTTATTAACAATAATGATGTAATTTTCCCCTCGAAAAATCGGCAAAAATATTCAACCGTTTTTTTAATTATTGAAACACGATAACGAAAGAAAGCTCGGTCAAGTCTCAGCCAATATTATCTATTTAAAAAAACTCGTTTTTACAAGCTTTTATTTAACTGGACTTCTGTGAGATGCAAAATGGAAAATCGATATTTCACCCACTTTCCAACTACTTGGAGATCTGAAATTTTGCAAACATGCATCTAAAAAGTGACAATGCATGATTCAACTCGGAAATAAAAAAATATCCATAAAATTTTTAACTTTTCATGTAAAATTAGCGATATCTAATCATTCGTACAAAATCTCACTAACACATACAATCAAATTCGTAGCCGACTTTGCATGTGAAAAGTTTATATGCAGCTATTAGTCGTAAGTTCAATCTCAATTTACGGTCCTTGTTATTTTTTACAAGCATGCCATGTTCCTAACGTACGAACTCGTAAACTAGTAAACTACTAGTAACGAACTAGTAAAATCAATTAGAGACTAAAAAGTATGAAAAGTAGAAAATAATTCATATGTATTTTCTTTCCAAAACAAGCTTTTATTTAATGTACTAAAAAGTATAAATGTTTGTTTTTACCAAGACCCTATATGTGACTATAAATAAAATCAAATCAAATGTATTTAATTTACTATAAAGCAACCTTAGATTTCTTAAATAATAATCCTGAAACTGAGTATAAACGTGTGATAATATTATCTGTAATTGCTATTGTGCCAAATTAACTACGGTTAATGAAACTGAATTGATCAAATTTATTAAACATTTAAAAAGTTCAGCGCGCCGAGCTTTTATTTATAGTCATATATAGGTGACTTGCTTAAAAAAAATTCTACTTTTAAGTACATTAAATAAAAGCTTGTTCTTTAAAAATATTTTTTTTGTATCTGCTCAACGAGGTGGCCAACATCAAGTACACCGTTGAGGCCTTCACGCTCAAAGATCCTTCACGAGATTGTTTATAACTTCTTTAATTATTGATATTTTTATACGAAATTTGGTACACAACTTTGTTAATGAACATACAAATAAATGTCCAAACGCTTTTCCAATCACCTTACTTATTTCTTCATAATCAATTTTTCAAATAACCCTGCTTTTTGGTTGTAGCCCAACCCCTTAAGCCTTCGTCAGACGCGTGGGATCTCCGAAGACCCCAGTGTATTGTCCTCGACACCACCGCAATACTTTTTCCAAAATCGTCTACGACCTTTTAACGAATTAAAAAATTCTAGCCTGCCAATGCCTCTTCCAGTCTGACAATAATGATTTTCAGTATGAATTCCTAAATTTCTTTCAGCGATAGAAATATACCATTGACTGAGTGGGGTCCCTAAAGACCCCGCTCATGGACTCACGGCCCAATTGAAGCGTCTATAGCCGAACACGCGTATCAGCATCACGATCGGTCCAGTTTACACTGGAATCGGTTCAGAAAAACTAATTGAAAGGGCAGAACTGTGGTAATCCGCGGGTGGTAATACACGCGCGCATACGGATGTTTGCTTTTACGGCATTTGTGCGCGGGGCTCCGTTGCGGGCCTGGACAACCGCGTGCGATCGCGTAACGCATTCCCAGCATGTTTTCCTCGCCCACACACGCGTGCGCGGTTAGAACCGGAGACTTCCCCTCTCGCTCGAACAGGCTTGCGTACGTCTCGTTGGATCTCTCGCCGATGCGAGTTCCCGCGATCCGTACACTTTCCCGTGTAACGTCGTAGTTTGTCGATCTCTTCGCGTCAATTTCGGACGAATCATCTAAGATTGCAACCGTGTGTGTATATATTATAGGTGACTTGATAAGAAAATATATTTTCTACTTTTTAGCAAATTAAATAAAAGCTAGTTTAAAGAAAAAAAAAACAATTTTAAATATAATTTTACACAAAAAATTACAGAGTCTTCTTCAGATAATACTTCTTCAAATGCCTCATTTTTGCGTAAATTCATAATCACGATTTTCGAGAAGAAAGGAAATCCAAAAAATGTGTTGTTTTCGACAGTTACAACTACCCGTTAAAGCTCAATTGTAATTGAAGGACCACATATATTTGATTTCTCAATCCATTTTATTATTGGACGAGTCGCAATATTTTTACGCGCCACACATCTGCCTAAAACTCCATAGTCGACGCTGCAAGAATAATGTCCCAAACATAATTTGCATTTTTAATAGGGCAGACCTCATTGAAGTCATTGCATCTCATTGGAGAGAGTAGAGAGGGAGATAGAGCGAGAGAAAGATAGAGAGAAGGTGAGAGAGTAAAATTGGTGATGGCTCGGGAGATGCTATTTGCCCGCGTGTGTGCGAGAGATGTCGTTACTCCCACGCGCGTGTGCTTGTTCATATGGCATCGGCACAACACCGGAAGTTGGAGGCCACCGGCTGACCTTGCGCCGCTCAACTCACTCTCTCTCTCTCTCTCTCTCACTCTCTCTCTCTCTCTCTCTCTCTCTCTCTCTCTCTCTCTCTCTCTCTCTCTCTCTCTCTCTCTCTCTCTCTCTCTCTCTGTCCCTTCCGCGCACTCTTTCCCTCTCGAAGCCGTCCATTCGAGCGGTGACTTCCGTGTCGATTAACACATCGTTCTTTTCAGACACACCCCCCTCCCCTCTGCTCGCCACTCTCTATTCCTTGTTGTTCGTCGTTTGTCACTTGTTGTTGGTCGATTGATCGACACTTCGATATCGCACCGGTTATAATTATAACGAGACACCCCCCCCCCCCTTATGCCCCTATGGCCGCACTCTCGCTGGATAAGCAGCTCCCGACCTCGAATGAGTCTTATCGAAACTCTGGGGCTTCTCATTATAGCACGTTACAGCACAATGTGTGTGCATGAGTGTGTGTAGTTGAGGCAGGCGGGTATCGAGTAGAAGGCTCTTCCACGACTTTATCGCGCTAATGGACGTGAAAGGCAGGGAGAGAAAGAGAGAAGAAAAAGTACTGAAAGATAATGCAACGGACAACGAGCCATGATTTCGAAAGAGCCCATTGTTCGCGCCATGTTTTCTTTTCGAGACAAAAAAAAACCTTTAATCTCCGTTTCTCCTGAAGAGATGCACGTTCTGGCACCGAACTCCTGCTACAAACGCTCAAGAGGAACAACACAATTTACCTGCGCCAATAGGAATCCATTCAACTTATATTTCTTCGTTCGGTTGCGTAACGTGGTCAAACGGGAAATTACCTTCAGGCAAAAAACACACGCATACTCGTCTATTAAATACGTCCTTCGAATATTTATCGTTGCATTGTTTGCTAACGTTCCGAAACGTTGCGTGGGGTCTCCGGAGAGCCCACCACGTTTCCTTCAACGCTACGACTTGAAAATCGACAACGGCTTTTCACCAACGAATTAAACGTGTGCAATCCTTGCAGGATGCTTGGACATAAAGTAAAGTGCCGAATTTGTTCCAGAGACGAAAATATAGAATTGAGAAAATGGGGTCCCCGAAGACCCCACGCGGTTACTAACCGAGTAAAAATTGCCGTAGGGATCCAATTGGATTCCCATACTTGGCCCTACTTCTTTATCGGGATTGCACATTGGAATGTAGGAATTCAATTTGAATCCTAAAGGATTTCCACATTATCGAACAGAATCCAATATGATTGTTGAGGGGTCTCATCGCATTCTGTAGGTTGAAATTTCTAAACGAAATATATAGATATAAAAATGAGTGAATGCAATGTAATATAATAGGTGATAACACGAAAGATAATGGAGATAAGTACTACTATTAAGGGGTTACCCCCACTTGCGATTTTGAAAAAATTGATTTTTTTTATTGCATTTTTTTGAAGTATAAGTATCCGGGCCCATACTTCTGTATGGGCCCGGAATAGATGACTCTATGTAAGTTTACAAAAACAAATATTTACTTCGTGTAAACTGAAATTGAAACTTTAAACGCGTTTTTCTCAAAATGGCATTTCTGAAGTCGGTGACCAAGATTACTCGAACACTAATGAACCGATCTTCTTGAAATTTTGCAGGCTTATTTAATACATAAAAATGTAGTCTTTAATCGTTCGATTTTTTTTGTTAAAATCAAACCATTAACTTTGACTGTCCGCCATTTTGTGAAAAATGAATATTTTTTAAAATCCTTCGATTAAAGACTAGTTTATACTTATATTTGACTAAATCCATCCGCATTTTTTTTCCAGATGATCCACTTCGCCGCAATGTTGGTCACCGCAAACCGTGTATATAAAAACATTATTTCATTGACGGCCATTTGCCACTAAACAATGTAATATTTTTCAATAAAAAAATTACTGAAAGTTCTTCAAGATGTGTTCTTTAAGATGGTATATTGATCGACTAAAAATGTTTTGTAGTTTTCTTTAAAAAAATTCATGAAAAAGGCCTTTTTTGCGCTACAAGTGGGGGTAGCGCCTTAAGCATGGACGTGTAAAAAGCGGTAACGGTATGCGATGGAATAAATGAACTTAAATAAAAATACAAAATGCGTGGATCTTGAAAAAGGATAAGTCTTTTCTTTAAAAAAGTATAAATTGCGTAAGGGCGGAGGAGCCTTTGGGCGAGGAAAAAATTTGCTATTTTTCGTGATTTTTTGTTTTAAAGGAAATATTTTTCTACCGTTTTTGATACTTAGAGTATGTTTTATTACTACTTTTGGCTGCTAAGCGGTGTTTTTGAAAATTAATTAAAAATGGCGGAGGTATGGCACGGTCTTCGAAACTGCATTTTCGAAACTGGCATGACACTCGGCTGAAAAAGTAATCGATCGATTATAACGAAATATGGTATACATCTTTCTAACCTCATTGTCTAAAACATAACCCTAGATGTTTTGAAAAATAAATGTTTTTTTTTATTGTAAAATGTATAGCCATTTTTCGGAAAGTGCAATGTTTTTGTTTCAAAGCGTACACTGCCGAAAAAAATATTTAATTTACATACGATCTATTATCGTTAAATTAAATAGGTTTTTTCCTTGTCTCACGGCCTACTACGATCTCATTTCTTTCAGCTATTTTTTTTAAATATTAACGATATTCAAATTGAATAAATAAAGATTCGATTCAAATAAATCTTTATTTTCTTACAACGTACACTGTAAACCTAAGTGTACTATATGCATAAAATATTTCATAAATTCAAAATTAAATGAAACAGTTAATTGATAGATTGACCACAACGATTTTGTATCGTAATTCGTCATTGCTTGGCCTTTTGAAATAATTTTTTTCGATGTAAATATTCCACCTTTATGGGACTCGAACCTAGAACCTTCCTCCTCATACCTCATAGCCGCATAGGATCTCAGCGAGAAATTCCTACGTGCGGCGTCCCCATCAAATCCCACGAGATCGAAGTTTGCATCGTTGGAATGCAATGAAAATGAATATTTCTGAATTCCTTCAATATCTTCTGACAAATTTCACCCTTCACAAATCCCTCAACTATTTTTAAAGATTCTTTGGCAGATTTTTTAAAGATTTTTTTTCAAGGCTCTTTCTTCATATCTTTTTTGGCAGATTTTTCCATTCACAAATCCCTCAACCATTTTTAAACATATTTATCCACCGATCAACAATATAAATGAATTTAAAAAAATACTTACAATAATAAAAAAAAACGAAAAGAAAAATGAAAAGCCAAAGTTTAGGTGCGTGACAAACTTCAACAACATGATGCAAACTTCAACAACATGAAATCCCCATAAGGATGTGTTAGGATCTAGAAACTCCCCGACAAATTTCTGCACGAGTTGGGCTACGAAAGCTGACGGGCCTACCCGAAGGCTCAAGAGTGACGTGCAGCTGTCAAAATCGACCTGCCGGATGAATCGCTGGTTCGAATGAACTTTGTAACGCCGTAAGTTCGTCGACTGCGATAGCCGAAGGGGGAAGGTGCGACGTTTATATCACGCACCAAGAAGGAGAACGGTAGATCCCAATCTTATGGTCACGGACAAGCTCCCGTGGCGAGTCAACGAGAGCGAGGGTAAACAGAAAGAAGCAAGATGGAATAAAAGAGAAAACGGAAATGCAGAAATTCCTCGGTAAAAAGCGAGTACACGTGTGTGTGTATATATATATATATATATATATATATATATATATATATATATATATATATATATATATATATGGGTGAACTAAAAACAGAGTACCGGAGTATAAATATAGCGTTGAAAGCGAGCGATCATCGAGTTTCGAGCTGTATACGCCCCGGTCTCTCTCTTTCTCGTTACGCGATATTCGACGTGAGCGCGCGAAAAGTTTCCGCATGTGCACACGCGGGGTCGTCGCGGCGTGTTTCCCCCCCGGACAATAAATAATCGGGAGCTCCCCCGTATACTTATATACACCATCTGCGTGATCCCACCCCATCGACGATACCGACGAACTCGTTCTCCCACTTCGCGTCCGCCATCGGATCGGATATGGACCCCTTTAAATAACCTGGAACCGTAATATGGGCCATTCAAGCCGATAGCACGATATCTCCGGCGCACATCGTACCGCTCGCGCTCTGCTCTCCACCAACGTTTTTGCTTCCTCGTCGCCGCTGATACGAGTCAACACAGGCCTCTCTCTCTCTCTCTCTCTCTCTCTCTCTCTCTCTCTCTGTCTCTCTCTTCTCATTCATTGCCCACGAGGAATTCGCCTATTCGACGTTCGTACACTTCGAGGCGAAATAAGCCTTCTTCCTCGTTCGTACGAGAGTAAACAAAACTGGCATTCTCGCTGAGGAACTCTGAGGAAGCGAGAAACGAATCGGTGATGGGCTAAACCAGTGTGACACTTCCAAAAAATCGATTTTTATGCCTTTTTCGATAGTTTATACTTTCAAGAATATCCTGTAAAAATTTCAAGGCCGTATCTCTATAATTTTATCTTGCAAAAGTCGATAGTTAAATCTTTAAACGCGTTTTTCTCGAAATAAGATTTTTCAAATTTGCTGACATTATAACTCAAAGAGCAATTATCCGATTGACTTGAAATTTGAACTGAGTACTCTTGAATATATTTACTCTACAATGACGTAGGATATTTTTGATCGGATGAAAATTGACGATTTGGCATTGAAAAGAACGACCATTTTATAAGCAGGAAAACAGACTTTTTTTCATAACTACGCCATTTTGTTAGATTTTGATATTTTTCTAAAATCCTACGTCATTGTACAGGAAATACCTTCCAGTTTGACGACGTTTTTTTCTTTTTCGGTTTCAGCCACTCAATCGGCCGGAAGCATGTCAGCAGTGGAAGAACTTTTTTTGGCGTCTTCGAAGGCAGCGCATAAATCGCTTGGATCTCAATATTTTTCTATTAAAATATTATGTAATATAGGTCAAATATAGCCAAATATATTCTTTATTTTCCGAAACATTAATTGAGTACTTTTTTTTTTCAAAAAATTCCCGAAAATCACTTAAATTTTCAGCATTCACACTGGTATAGCCCCATAATCCCTTTATCGAAAATACTTTGCGAATGCCGATCTTTTTTTCTTGGGCACCAGTGCTGCCTCTCGCGCATAATTGTCGAAGCTTTGGGGCGAAATAACTCGAGGGGTCTGCATAAGCTTGGAATTTCGAATAGACAATTTTTTTATTGGATAATTTCGTAGTCTAGTCTGTACGAATTGACAAAACGAAACGTTAGGCGTGAAAGTTTCCATCGTTGGAAGGATACGAAAATTAATCCTTTTTAATTGCTTAGTTTTATTTTTGCTGATTTAGGCTGTGAAAATCACTCAAACGTTTTCACGTGTTATTAGAGATTTGTGACCTCAATTCGCAAAAAGGCTTTGGACAATGATAAAAATAGAGAAATGAAGAGAATAGTCACTGCGTTCAAACGATGCAAACTTCGATGTCATCAAATATTTGTAAAAAATCCAAAAGTTGAGCGAGTTATGAGGATTGTTGCGAAGGATCAGATCCGTTACGATTTAGCTTTTTCTTGACATTGTTTCGTGAAACGGTGTAAGTCGTGTCCCAGAGTCTTTTGGTCTCATTCACTTTATGACATTTTATATCGTATGATCGGATGACTTTTTTTCACCTATTTATCCATTTGTTAATGACAAATGTTAAAAGTTGTTTTTTTTTTGTAAGAAATCGATTTTCTTTCTCCAACTTGCCATTTGCGGAATTTTCAAACTTTCGAAAAAGTATCCGGTCATACGAAAGTTTTATGAGTATAGTAAAAATACATTTTTTTATTGTTTGTTTCAGATAATCCTAGTTGCCAGAACACCGATTGGCCATGAGGCAACCGCGACACTATGTTTAAATAATAAAAAAAACTTAATTGTCTATCAATATTCTTCAATACAAAAAGCACAAACTTGGCAGGACTATTTATTAATTATGTGTAAAATCCCGACCTCGTCATTCCGATACTCTCATTCGAAGAAAATATTGAAAAGTCGACCTCTTTTTTCGAATGCCGTTAAAACTTGGATCGTTGGAATGCAACGATATTTTTTTTCTTCATTTTGATCACCATCCAAAGCCTCTTTTTGCAAATTCGTGTCGTAAATTTCTAATAACAATACGTAGAAACGTTTGAACGATTATCTCAGCCTAAATCGACGAAAAAAAGTGTCAAAAATAATTAATTTTTGTTGCAATCCAACAATGCAAACTTGAACGTCATTTTTTGATTCCCAAGCTTATGCAGACGGTACCATCGGCTTTCCTATGCCTTTTAACTGTTGTCTGGTCTGTGTGTATACATACAGATACATGCTGTGCGCTTAATAAAAAAAATATCTTTAAGTTCGCATCGTTGGAACGCAACGAAAATTAATTCTTTTTCGTTGATAAGTTTCTGTTTGGCCGATTTAGGCTATGAAAATCATTCGAACGTTTTTTACGTATTTTTATTACAGATTTACGACATTGTATAAAAAATACATCAATCTTTTCATTTTTCAATGATTCTCTACACGTGTACCTCATTTTCCCGCAGAACATTTTTACACTTTTGCATCCCTAGAAAGCTCTTTTTCCAACGAGTGGAAATGTTTTTTCTCCCTGCTAATCGAATAAATATAAATTAACATACCATCATAAAAATCATACTTTGAGAACTATCGCACAATTATGCACGGAAGAAAAGTTTCTGGACGTCAGTTTTTGTTTTATGAGCATAATTTAGGAAAGGAAGAAAGTTGTGTGCATACAATAAGGCACATATGCAGATTAATCATCCACATTGTTCTTCCACTCGTTTAAATGTTGCCTTCAACGGCTGCTGCATTCACTTTTTACGAAGTTCGCCTCATGTTGCCTTCAACGGCTGCTGCATTCACTTTTTACGAAGTTCGCCTCG
>OX101788.1:15188257-15226443 GCA_944452715.1 Ophion slaviceki | reverse complement strand
GGGAATACGACAAAGTCCGAAATGTACGTCGCATGCCAACGATACAAATTTCGACGTAGATAATCAAAATATAGTCTTGAGAAAACGCAAAAAAGGCAAATCGCAGGAGGGCGACTCACAAAAATTGTCTCAAAGCGTTCGGCTAATAGAATAATTTTTAAGGAATAATAATTGAAAAATAATTGATATGATTGAAAAATAATTGAAATAATTGAAAAATAATTTTTAAAGGTTAAGGACAATGATTGAAACGTCGTTTGGACATTTATTTGTATGCATATTAACGAAATTGTATACCAAATTTCATTAAAAAATATTAATAATACAAGGAGTCATAAACAATCTCGTGAAGGACCTTTCAACGTGAGATGCTCAACGGTGTACTTGATTTTGGCCACCCGGTTCATCTGATACAAAAAACTGATTTTTTTTCTCAAAAATGATAATATTGGCTACGACTTGACCGAGCTTGTTCTCGTCATCGTATTTGAATCATCAAACAAAAATGTTTGAATTTTTTGTCGATTTTTCGAGAGAAAATTACATCATTATGGTTTTTTTACACTTCCATCTGTACAGGGATCTTCCCCCTTGATACATAACCCCATATTCCAGTTTTCCATATAATCATCATTATGGTTTAATAACTCATAAAAAAATAAATGTCAAGAAGAAAAACGTCTGTCAAGACTAAACTATTATTACACAGAATAAGTGTACCAAATTTCGAGTCAATTGGTTTATTATATGTCGAGAAATCGTGTACACCGTTTTGAAAAACTAGTTTCGAGAAAAACGCGTTTAAAGTTTCACTGTTAGTTCTATCGTTCCGATTATAAGTTTACCTTCAATCTGCGATTCCCGCACCGTATGTTGGACATACCTCTTCGATTCGAGTTGTCTCAAGCGACGAACTCGTTCTTCAGTAGCCTAACCTCTCAACTCGTATATTTTGGAAATTTGCACGAAATCTTTATTGCATAATAAAGTCAAGACTATAGAGCTATGCCATAAATAATCGTATTCTGAATATTTCGACCTGTCGCAGGCTCCTTGAGAAAAAAGGCCTCTTCGCTGAAAATGTGAGATTTCTTCTATCTATCGTGCCACTTACCATGAATTTCCACTCCACACCCCTGCCACGTTGAGAATTTCAAATTCTGCCATTTTGTTCACTTCGTCAACGATTTTCCGGGATTGAGATTCCGCTTTCTCTTTCTCTCATTGTCAGAGAAGATTTCCTTGCACGCAACAAACACCCCTCTGCCGACAATCCGCGCTCGTGGGCAAGTGCAGGCTTGTCCAGACGTTTCGTTCGCAGCCACAAAACGCCTCTCGTACTCTCGCATACGCGATTTTTCTTCCGCCCGACCAACTCTCACGTTCGATTTCATCAACAAAAAAGGCCATTCCTGTTTTCCTCATTTTCACGAAGGTTGAACGAACATCGTCGTCGCGTGTACGAAAACAAGGAAGGAAACAAAAGAACGGCCGTTTTATCCACTTCTTTTTCGCGCGAGCGCGCGGAAGGTCGCGAGGACTCGGGCGCGAGAGCGAGAGGGAAAGTCAGGGGTGGGAGAGACTTGGTGGGAGGCGTCACTAGCGCCACGAAGTTCGAGCGTGCGGCGCGAGTACGACAGAGCGAGAGCGCGAAAGGGAGATCTCGAGTGAGAGAGAGAGTGAGAGGGAGTGACCGGCTCGAGGCGCGCGCGAGCATAGATCGCGCGCAACCGACTGTTGTTTTCCGTTCGACTGTGCGAACGCGCGACGCTTTACTCTCGCACGCGGTGCGTTACCCTCGGGATCATCTCGCGAAGAGCGAACCACGCGTGTTCCACTCGCCCCTGTGCTCTTCGAACGTTTCTCCCCATCGGGCCCAACAGTTACACTTTTTTCACGATACGAAAGAGAATATTAGAAAAAACAAACACACACTTAAAAGGAACATTCGATAGTATTATCGCCAGTTCCACTGCATGTAAGATCGTGTTTTTTTTTCTTCGTTCGCTCGACGCGACACTTCGCAGTCCGGTGCGCAGTTCGAACGGTCGCGAAAAAACGTCGCCACAGTTTCGCGAATTACGCAACCTTGAAAACAAAAGAAAAATCGCCGCAGAATCCGTAAACGGTAATTCGATTTTTCGTTCGTATTTTCACGATCGCGACGGTAATTTCTTGCCCGACTACTCCGCGAATCCGTTTTTTTTCCCTCGTTCTTGGTTGTGTTGGTGCTATGGATACAGGGAGCGAAAATGAGGCCGGATCCCTCGTACGATCCACGTGACCTCTCTCGTGTTTTCGACGAGACGAGAATACGCGAAAAGTTGCGGAAGAGGGTTCTCGCGGGGAGAGAAAAGACCGGTGGTAGTTTGCAGGTTATGATCGTCCCGTTTTTACGATAAAGCCGGTTCTAGTGCCGCGTGGTGGTTTGCGTAAAGTTTTCGTACGAAGCAAAAGTGTGCTGTGAGAGTGACATTGAGGATTTTGTCTCTCGCGACGAAGAGATCAACCGAAGGATTACAAACGTCGCTCGGCTCACGACGCGATTGCCGAACGAGAGAGTTGCGGAAAAGTGCGACCGGAAGTTCGGACCCAAAGTGGTGCGTAGTGACGAAAAAAGTTACACCGTTTTTTTTCGCGTTAACGAGAAGACTTCGCGAGTTCGTCGAAAATCGCGATTGTGCGTCGAGAACGGTCGTTTCCGGTTTTGGCGGAAATAAACTCGTACACGCGAGTTTTCGCATGTGAACGGACGCGCGCGCGCGCGTAAAGTGTAAAGGATTCGTACCCGCTGCAAAGCGGGTCCTCAATTGGCAAAAGTGGCTCATACGGCGAGAGACAGAGCGGCGGAGCTGCAGGCGGAAGTGAGAAGCGCCATAAGGGTTTTGCATGGCTGGTGCCCGAGGCCACCGGGGCAACAAGCTTCGGCTCATCAGCATCAGCAACAGCATCAAGCCCAACAACAACAGCAACAACAAAACAGCGCCCCACAAGCCACACGTGGCGAGACCGTTCTCATGTCACCCCAGACGCAAATGCGTAACAATAACGCCGCTACGGGGACGATCGTCGTGAACGCTTCGGCCAATCATAGATCCCCGGCGGCAACGGTTACGCAACAATCCAACGCACCGCCGACCTCGGTCGTCGTTAGCTCAACCTCGAGCAGCATGAGGCCCCCGCCTCCACCTCCACCCCCAAGGGCAAGGCCCTCCGGCGAAGGCAAAGGTCATCACGAGGAACCCACCAGCTCCATTCCCGATCTCGGTGAGTCTTTGATATTCGCCATGAACCCTTCGATCTTATGACGCTGAAGTTTGCATCTTTGGAATGCAACGAAAATGATTTTTGTTTCGTACATTTCCTTTGGCAAATTGAAGCTACGGAAATCACGAAAACATTTTTTTGACTTCCCATTTCGCAATTGGGATAAATGTGCGAAATGTGATTTTGGATAATGATGAAAATGAGAAATTAAGGGGAGATATACACCTGGGAGCCGGAAAAAAGGTCATTTTTGTGAATTTCTTCAAGGAAAACTATTTGAAATTTCGGATTGGGGTTTTAATTGTCTAAAAGTATATGGATTCAAAAATATGTTTAATTTTCTTTATTTAAAAATATCAAAAATATACAAGGATATTGTATGATCCTTGGAGCGTCGTAAAGAAAATCTGCGTATACGGTACCCACTGGCGTTTCTTCAAAAATCATCTGAAAAAAAAAACCAAAAAGATTATTAAATTAGATACTATAATCTAGTACTTGTCATAGCCGATTTTGAAAATATCGATTTATGACAAAATGGCGGACGTTTGAACATAAATAGTGATTTTTGGGCTAAAAATTAGTTATTATTTTGCCTATAAAACAAAAACTAAGGAACGGAAAAAAAATCCTATGACTAGTACTAGATAACGGTGTATAGAATAACCATAAAAAACCTCAAGGCAATCGGTTCATTGGTTTTCGAGAAATCTTGGGTACCGATTTGAAAAACGTGGTTTTGAGAAAAACGCGTTTGAAAACTTGGGAATGAACAAATCGTGAACTTTGTCAACTTACATGGAATCATCGATACCAGGCCCATAGTGTAGGTCTTCTACGGTCGACGGAATGTTCATAGTATATCTCCCGTTAATGAGGATTTTCGGTGCCTTCCAACGATGCAAAATTCAGCACCATTTGGATCTTTACTTTTCGCATGTTCACGCTAGGCAAGGAGTACGGTACGGAAAGGAAAAAAATACTTGGATCAACGGCATTGTTCGGTCACAGGTGATCGACGAAATTGTTGAAATGGAACACAATGTTGTGACGTTGAAGTTTGCATCGTTGACATGCACTGATTTTTTTCGTCACTTTTCATTTCTTCATTTTTATTATAATCGTGAGCTTTTTTTTGCAAATTGAGGTCTTGTTTTACGGATAAGAATATGTAAAAATGTTTGAGCGATTTTCGCAGCCTACGAGGGCCAAGAAAAAATAAACAATTGAAAAGAATCGATCTTCGTTGCATTCCAACGATGCACACTTCAACATCGTAGAATATTTGATTATTCCGAATATTCGTAGGTTCGATGGAGTAAACAATTGTTGGGGTATCGTAGTATTTAATTTTTTTTTATAAGGAATTTTTTGGTATTCTATAACGACGGATTTAGTCAGCTGTAATAATGTTTTGAGATATTCCTTTCACGAATCCGAATATTGAAGGCGTTAGGCCACAGTAACGGGAATAAACACATGTGCGAATTTAACAATTTTTTTGCGTGAAAAAGTGATTCACTCATAACATTAATTACACATCTATTTAGTATGAATATCAAGCTGTTAGAAAATATATATATATTTTTTTCGATGTCCAAAATGGCCGACTACTCGAAACTTCTCGAAACGGCTTTTTTCCAATTGGCGTGACAAGTAACTTCAACAATTTTCACTCGATTTACTTCAAATTAACAATTTATGTTCCTTATTACATTTCGCAGAGAAGCACGTACGGAATTTCTGATTAATCGAAAACTTTTCATTTTATGAGCAGTTTATGAGCAGTTATAACGAAATTTTTCACTGAAAATTCATTTCTTAAGTTCAAATACCTACAACTTTTGAATAAAACAATATTTTTTTAATTCCGTACGTACTTCTCTAGGTATTCTAATGTAGATGGACGAGAATTTTTGTTTTTTGTTCGAGGTAAAAAATTGTGGATGCTAAATGTCACGCCGCGGAGCGCCTAAAAAAAGATAACAAAAGAAAATATTAGTAGTCGACCATTTTGTACATCGAAAAAAAATATATATATATTTTCTAACGGCTTGATATTCATACTAAATAGATGTTTAATTAATTTTATGAGTGAATCACTTTTTCATACGAAAAAAAAATGTTAAATTCGCACATGATTTTATACCCGTTACTGTGGCCTAACGCCTTGAGGGACCATTCCAGTGTGCCTGGCTTGAAAATTCCTGATATTTATGTGTGTGTGTGTGTGTGTGTGTGTGTGTGTGTTTTTATTCGATAATCAGTCCGATTCTCTTTTTTCGTTTATTCAAATGACTTATGTTGCACATAAAAATATTATTTAGTGTTTTAGTTTTATTTTTTCTATAATTGTTTTTGGCCACTGCAGAATGATGCCTAAAAAACGAAATTGTTAATTCACAGATGATTGTATCTATGCATATAATAACGCTGTAGGATTCTAACCATATAATAAAACTAGGAATTTTTGTTCGTTCATAACTCTAGAACTACCGAATCGGTTTCTGCCAATCTTTCACAGAGTCACAGCCTAAAGTCCGGAATGGGATTGAGGCTCATGGCCAATACGCTACCTCGTTTATTACAATTACAATGAGCAAGCATACAAACGTACAAATTTCATATGGAACCCACAGTAGCTAGACAAAACGAGCACAAACGGTGAAAGAAAAGTTTACGAATAATCATCAGTTCTGTGTTGTTTTTTCTATCTTCGTAAATGGCCTTTGCAGTTGTGATTATTTTCGAAGCGTATATTTAAAAAATTGGAAAACAAATAAATGACAACCAAATGGAGTAATCGACGAGGAATTGCAACAAAATAATGCGGGGCTGAAGTTTACATAGTTGGAATCCAATGAAAATGAGTATTTCTTGATTGCTTTATTGTCTTCTGGCAGATTTTGATTACAAAAATCCGTCAGCCATTTTTTAAAATGCTCATTCCTAGATTTACAATATAAATCTGCAAAAAAATGTTGTATAACGATGAAAATAAGGAAATTAAAACATAAAATAGACCTTTCGTTGCTTTCCAAGGATGCAAACTTCAACACCATAAATGACAAAACGCGCTTTTTCTGGATATCTGCAATCAATATCGAAAAATACAAATAAAAATAATAAAAAGGAGTAGGTGGCGAGGGGTTGGGGGGGGGGGGGTAAGCATCCCACACAGTGAGACAGTGCGGAACCTTCTCAGTAACGTATGCAAGACCCACATCCCCGCAAAAAATGTAAAAAAAAAAAATATCGAATATCCTACGAAGATCAGGAAATTATTTTCCATCGCAGGACCAGAAATTGTTGAATCACCCGATTTATCTTCCGCAATAATTTTTTCGTCTCGTGATGTTTTGAAAATCCCAAGAAACCGGCATATTCGCGGCGCGCGAGAGATTCGTGGTAACTTTTCATTTATTTATTTTTCTCCATTTTTGCGTCACAATTAACCGAGTTTGGGCGATTTTTCCTGTTCTCGAAAGCGCTTATGAACGGAGGTGGGATGAAGGAGACGTGACATAAACTCCCCATTTATGTGCCAAGAATGGATGCGCACATTCACGTCCGTACTTTCATTTTAAGATTCATCCGCGTATTATTCGATTCCGCAAACAAAAGTATACTCGTATCTTCGAAGTTTCGCACGTATATCGATGTTTGTTTCTTATGTGCGGGGTACTGTGACTCTCGTGTACGATCTCGAGTACCCCGATATACCTCACTGTCCCTATCGCATCGCGATTACAATTGTTTTTGTTTTTGTTTTTTTTTTTAATTTTATCTCGGCTTCCTCCATTGAACGTTGATACAAACGTACGGCGAATTTTTTCTCTTCCTCTATCGATGATTCGTGTAGCAAGATTCGTGCATCTTTGCAAATGCGTTTGTACACACATATGCATACACACATATAGAGCACACGAGGAGAGGCTTAAAAGTTCTCGACCCGAGTTACCAACGAGCGAATAGAATGACTCAATTTTGCTCGGCCGAGAACTTATCAGCTTCTTTCCTCTTTTATGGAAAGGACATTTCGAATCCGTATTATATATGTAATATTGGCTTGGCACTTTTTAGCTTGTTAGTTTTTAGCTTGACAGTTTTGTAGCGTGTAGCTTGACGTCTTTAACTTGGCAGTTTTATTGCTGGTAGCTTGGCAGTTTCTGGCTCGCTAGTTTGCAGCTTGTAGGCTCCACGGTTTTTGTAGCTTCTAGCTTTTGCCGTTTTGTAGCTTGCTCATTTTTACGTTGTCAATTTTTTGAGCTTGAACCATCTTGGCAGATTTGTAGCTTTAGCAGTTTTGTAGCTCGCTAGTTTTGTAGCCTGGCGGTTTTATACCTTGTAGCTTCGGCAGTTTTGTAGCCTGTTGCTTCGGCAGCTTTTTTAGGTTGAAAGTTTTTGACTTGGCAGTTTTAAAGCTTCAGCAGTTTGTAGCGTTGGCAGTTTTGTAGCTTGCTAGGTTTAGCTTGACAGCTTTTTAGCCTGGCAGTTTTGTAGCTTGCTAGGATATAGCTTGGCATTTTTGTAGTTTGGCAGTTCTTAACTTTGGCAGTTTTGTAGTTTGCTACTTTGGCAGTTTGGTAGCTTGGCAGTTTGTAACTTAGCACTTTTGTAGCTTGCTGGTTTTTGGCTTGGCAGTTTTTCAGCTTTGGCAGTTTGTAGCTTGGCAATTTTGTAGCTTGACAGTTTTTTAGTTTGCCAGTTTTTAAGTTTGGCAGTTTTGTAGCTTGGGTTTTTATAACTTAGCAGTTTTGTAGGTTTGGCAATTTTGTAGTTCGTAACTTTAGTAGTTTGCTAGCTTGGCAGTTTTTAACTTGGCAGTTTTGTAGATTTAGCAGTTTTGCAGGGTTGGGAGTTTTGTAGCTTGCTAGGATATAGCTTGGCAGTTTTGTAGTTTGTTACTTTGGCAGTTTGGTAGCTTGGCAGTTTTTAACTTAGCACTTTTGTAGCTTGCTGGTTTTTGGCTTGGCAGTTTTCCAGCTTTGGCAGTTTTGTAGCTTGGCAATTTTGTAGCTTGACAGTTTTTTAGCTTGCCAGTTTTTAAGTTTGGCAGTTTTCTAGCTCGGCAATTTATAACTTAGCAGTTTTGTAGCTTTGGCAGTTTTGTAGTTTGTAACTTTGGCAGTTTGGTAGCTTGGCAGTTTTTAACTTAGCAGTTTTGTAGCTTGCTAGTTTTTAGCATGGCAGCTTCTTTAGCTTGAAAGTTTTTAGCTTGGCAGTTTTGTAGATTTAGCAGTTTTGCAGCGTTGAGAGTTTTGCAGCGTTGAGAGTTTTGTAGCTTGCTAGGATATAGCTTGGCATTTTTGTAGTTTGGCAGATTTCAAATTTGGCACTTTTTAGTTCGTAACTTTGGCAGTTTGGTAGCTTGGCAGTTTTAATCTTAGCAGTTTTGTCGCTTGCTTGTTTTCTGCTCGGCAGCTTCCCAACTTTGGCAGTTTTGTAGCTTGCTAGTTTTTGCTTGGCATTTTTGTAGATTGACAGTTTTCTTATTTAGCTTGCCAGTTTTTAAATTTGGCAGTTTTGTAGCTTGGCATTTTATAACTTAGCAGTTTTGTAGCTTTGGCAGTTTTTAACTTAGCAGTTTTGTAGCTTTGGCAGTTTTTTAGCTTGTAAGTTTTTAGCTTGGCAGTTTTGTAGCTTGCTAGTTTTTAGCTTGGCATTTTTTTGGATTGACCGTTTTTTAGCTTGCCAGTTTTTAAGTTTGGGGCTTTGTAGCTTGGCATTTTATAACTTGGCAGTTTTGTAGCCTTGGCAGTTTCTTAGTTTGTAAGTTTTTAGCTTGGCAGTTTTATAGCACGTAGCCCGGAAGCTTTGTAGCTTGTAACTTTGGCAGTTTTGTAGCCTGCGACTTGGCAGTTTTGAAAATTATTTTTCTTCATATATACATACATACATATATTATATATGTATTTATGTACATATATATGACGGTTTGCTTTAATATATTGTACATATTAAAGCAACCGTCGCATCGAGGACAATCGTGCTGCAATCTTTCGTAGAATTATATTCAGATCAATGTTTGTTTTAAGTTTCATTTTATTATTTTTTTTTTCACATCGTTCAAACATATCAAGGCTCGTCTGGCGGGCAGTACGTTTAGTATTTATACATCCGGTATTTCTGTCACCGATAAGCCCCCCCCCCCCCACCCCCCCCCCCCACCGGTTTGGTGCTGTGCAGCAGCGCGAGTTGCTCATTCTCGAAAATCGAGACTCAAACACAATCTCGCTAAATGACTCGCTCATCGCAAGACAATACGCTCGGCGCTGCAATTTGATGCGAAAAATTAGCGATCGCGCGCTCGTATAAAAGTTGTGCGAAAGTCATCGTTGTATCGCCGATAGCCCCGTGATACGTGAGAATCAATGAATTATCGGGAGATCGCGTCTGTAGGTGGAGTGCGTCGCGTGCTTTTTGTATGAGAAATTCTCGGATACTCGTAACGTTGCAACAAGCAGCTCGCGATCGCGCAGGCAGGCGACTTCGAAAATCGATCGATACACGCATTATTGCGATTAATACGAGACAGGATATTGACACACGCCGATGCACCGTGTATTTGAAGAAAAAAAAATCGTTCGTTTTTTTTTTTTTTTTCAAGCGTATTTTGTACGCCCTTATGCGGATCAGCGTATTGTAAAAAAATTGACAGAACAAATTGTGAAAAAATTAACAATCGAAGCGCTGCACCGGTGGAACGAAATAAAAATTTGACGCGGATAGTTAGCCACCTGCCCTTAACAACCCTTCGGTCGGTTTTTATTTTTAAAAATCCGGGACACGTTTAAAACATTTCTTAATGTGTCTGCATAATTGAAATTCGGAAAGTATAAAGTTAAATTGTTGCAAAAAATAGTTGAAAACTTTAAGTTTTAGGAAAGTGAGCATTTTATTTAAAATTCGTCCGGGTCAAAATGACCCAGTGTGTCAAGGAAGGGTTAAAAATGTTTCTTTTGCAATGACCCAAACAGATCCAAACATAATCTTTTGAGGTTTCGGATGAGATTCGGAAAAAACGCGCGGGTGGCGCTCGCGGACTACAACATTCGAGAGGAAATTTGGGCAATGAATGATACACACACGTCGATTAGATATATCATTGAAATAATAAAACTGAAGCGAATTCAGAGAAATTTCAATGTCGCAGAGGAGAAAGACCATTTTACGTACGGCGAAAGTGGCAGGAAAAGTGCCAGGAAAATTGGCGCAAAACACCCGGTAAGAATTGGTCGAGAGCGTGGGTGTGCATATTTAACGAGCACATTTGCGGAGCGCACCAGACCGCTGCCTCGATTTGCAAAGGCTCGCGTCTCCCGCGATCTTGACCTCGCGCAATGCTGACGCATCCGATTCCGATTACTTTTCAATGATAGTCGGTGTAGTCAAGATAAACAGCGAGTGGGAAGGGGAGGAAGAGAGAGAGAGAGAGAGAGAGAGAGAGAGAGAGAGAGAGAGAGAGAGAGAGAGAGAGAGAGAGAGAGAGAGAGTTTAGACAAGCTCAATAAATTCTTCGCTCGACAGCGATGCGTAACGAACCGTTGCATTGAATTCGATCGATAAATAACATCGTTGTTCCATCGTCATGGAAAAATACATATCTACTCGAATCTGCACACCCAGTTACAGGAACGCTAATTAAATTTTTGTTAAGTACAAAAATCGCAACAGATCAACGATCTAATTGAAAATTATAAATAAATTTGAAAAAACACACCACTGCTAGATGAGAAGCGAAAAAAGGGAGCACAGAAAGTAGGTGAAAGCATCGTTAACGATTAATTGATTAATGGAAAAAATCATCGCCGACGATCGACGAAAGAAAACTAAGAAAATAAGGGGAACTTAAGAAATGCAAAAATAAGAAAAGTCCGGAAAATAGAGAAAATCGAAAGTGAGGGGAAAAGTACCAGCTAACGAGACCGAAAACGATGTATGCTGACTTACTGCCATAATTACGGTTTCCAAAGCATTGCCAAGTTAATTTTTTCCACAAGTAACGTTTTTCAACTTCACTATGTCAACATATGTTTCCGGACGTAAAATGAGCTCGCACAAACAATTGGCTTATGGAACAATCGGTACAAAGGAGTCTTGAAACTTGAACAAACGGATCTCACGATGGTAATGAAGTTTGCATCGTTGGAATGCAACGAAAATATATTTTTCTCGTATGCACGTATTTTCTTTAGCACGTTTGGGCTACGAAAGACACTAAAACATTTTTGAGAAGCCTTATTAAATAAATATAGCTAAAAGCTGTAAAAACAAATTTAGGTAATAACAAAAATGAAGAAATGAAAAACAAAACGAATTTTCGTTTGCAACGATGCAAACTTTAACACTATACCTTACGATACTCGGTAAGTTTCGATTACACTTCGATTTTTATGGCGTTGAAGTGTTGGATTGCAACGATTTTTTTCTTCTATCTTCCATTTCTTTATTTTTATGCTTATCGAACGACTTTTTTAACAATTTGAGGTCGTAAGTCTGTACTAAGAACACGAAAAACAATGTTTTTATGATTTTCACGACCAAAAAAAGCTGGATCGTTAAAAAAAGATTTTACGTTGCATTTCAACGATGCAAATTTCAACATCATCGATTTTTATGGTGTCTGTGTTTGCTTCGTTGGAATACAACTAAACAGCTGCTTGATTTTTTATTTTCTTCATTTTTATTATTGTCTAAAATCTTTTTTCTTGTACGTTTCGGTTATTAATTTTTCATAACGATCTTCCGGAATGTTTTAGTGATTTTCTTAGTCGAAATTTTGTCAACAAAAATAAATGGCAGTGCGAAGAAATCTATTTTTGTTGCGTTGCAACGATGTAAACTTCAATATTATGATTTTTAGGGCTACTTTTGGAGCTTTACGTCAATCATCTGAGCACTGACGATTCATTTATTAAACTCCGGGAATACTACATCATAATGCGCGCACATTCAAATATATTTTGTGTGATAAATGCCTGGATAACTTTGTGGGATAAATACATGATTGGTGTAGATTATATATATGAATAATGTTTGAGCCAGTCAGACAGTTTCAGAAGCTAGCAAGGAAGACGGCAGCAGAGGGGGGGGGGGAGGGGGCGAAGACTACTAGCAATAAGAAATAGAAAATAAGAATGGGAATAAGTGGAATCATGGAAAGTAAAAAGAGGCAAAGAAACAGACGGACCGTTGAAAAAGATATTGTAATGTAAAAAGGAAACTGAAAAATGGACGGCAGGTTGTAGAAATCTGCAACGGTATAAGTGTATGATTTTGAAATTCGCATCATTGCAACGCAACGGAATGTCTTTATGATATTTTGATTTCCTCATTTTCCCATTTCATCTTTTGGGTCAAATTTAAATTTGGGATCTGTAAATAAGCGATTTGAAAAATAATTGAGGGATTTTCGTTACGAATTTGAAAAGAAATTCGAGAATTTGAAAAATAATAATCTACATTGCATTCCAATGATTCAAACTTCAATCTCACATGTGGAATAACCTACTACTTGTTACTATATATGAAAAATATCACTATACGGCAAAGTGCCACTATATAGAGTTCTAATTTCATTTATACGGTCGAACTAATGGGGTTGACGTTTTTGCATCGTTGGTATGCAACGTAAACTCTCTTCAATTCCTTATTTTTCATCATCAAAAATCACAATTCCTAGATTAGGGTGTACATGGCTGAAAGACGATTCTAAAAATGTTCGCGCGATTTTCAGAGCTTGAATCTAGCAAAGGAAATGGAGAAAAAAATATGTCGTTGCTTTCCAACGATGCAAACTTAATGGTCATTCCAACTGAGCCTGTAATGTCAGGGTCGCGAACATTATTTGCCAATCATATGCGTGACGAGGCCAGTACTTTCTCTCTCTCTCTCGCTCGCTATCTCTCTTACGATTCCACGAAAATCCACGACAGTCACACCGATCTCGTTGAACGATGGCAGGACGTAATTCAGTCAATTTAAAAAAAAAGGCCAAACTACATGTGCTCCATCCCGCCCGTTTCACCAACTCCGGATGCTCGCCAACGCATTCTTGGGCCGATATGGTTCATCGTTCAATATCGAAAACGTACATGTGCTATATTTTCGTAGCTCGATTATGTGAAGAGCTGGCGAACAAAATCAGACTTTTCCGCACTGCGTCAATTTTATTTATATTATTTTTCTTCGTTCCGAAAAACTGCCGTTTTGCTTGAAATGCCATTTTTCAACAAATTTTTACGTGTTTAGAGCCGGATTTGATTAACGATATTTCGGGAGCTTATAAAGGTGTGCTTGAAAAACGCTAAAAATAAAAATAATTTTCTGGACATATCCGATTTTGTTCGTGAGCTCCTGATATGCATTGTGTCCGCGCTTGTACGTATCGACGATGCATATCGACAGAGCTTCCGATACTTTTGTTTAATTTCAACGATGTTGACGTTTGCATCGTTCGAATGCAACGAAAATTCTTTTTTATTGTTTTATTTCTTCAGTTTCTTTGTCATCCAAAATCTTAACCTGGAAATATGGTTTTCTGATTCCCGATGACGATCTCAAAAAATGTTTGGGCTATTTACCCAAATTTTCCAAAAAAATCTAAGCCACTGAAATTTCGTTGCGTTCCAACGATGCAAATTTCAACACCATTCATTTCTATGGTGCTCAAATTGGCATCGTTGGAATGCAACGAAAATTCTTCATTTTATTCATCTCTTTATTTTTATTATTTTCTAAAACTCTTTTTCACTGCTTTTAATTACATATTTTTAATAAGGATCCTCAAAAAAATATTATAGCAATATTCGTACTCTGAATGTGGCAAAAAAATCAGCAATACGAAGAAAATATATTTTCGTTGCAGTCCAACGAGGCAAACGTTAATACCATTCATTACTTGAGTTTCGGAATTTTCGGAATTTTGCCAAAAAAAAGTCTGGGCAACTGAACCTTCGTAGCGTTCCAACGATGCGAACTTCAATACCATTCATTTCTATGGTGCTCAAATTTGCATCGTTGGAATGCAACGAAAATTCTTCATTTTATTTATCTCTTTATTTTTATTATTTTCTAAAACTCTTTTTCGCCGCTTTTAATTATATATTTTAATGAGGAACCTCAAAAAAATATTATAGCAATTTTCGTATCCTGAATGTGGCAAAAAAATCAACAATACGAAGAAAATATATTTTCGTTGCAGTCCAACGATGCAAACGTCAATACCATTCATTTCTTGAGTTTCGGAATTTTCGGCATTTTTTTTATTACCTCGATGAATACATGAATTCATAAATAAATGCGGGTCATCTAGATGGATGCGTGTATGCTATATATCGACGCGTAGAATATGCGTTGGCCAACCGGTCAGACGGAAATTGAGAGAATGTTTGTCCTCCAGACTCGTTTATAGGCGGGTACCCTCGGTGCCCCAGTCCGTACCCTTCCGACTTTTTTTCACACCGTCTCTATACGCTCCTATACATTTTCGTGTTTACATATGTACGCATGGGTGTGCGTCCGTGTAATCGGAAAAGATACAACTTTCGGAATTTTTCATGGTCACGGTCGCGCGGCAACTATCTTTGACGTCATAGCCGGTCTCGTTATAAATTTAGAAACTGTGCCTCCTCACTTCGCGCTTTTATCGCGTAGATCTTCAACGGGCGACTTTCAAATATCTGTTTTTTCTTGCTATGCATGTGACTTCGCGTGTATCCATGTATACAGGGTGTCCAGTTATGAACGGATGGTCCTGCAACTGTCGAAAGATCGGATCATGTCCTACTAAATGCTGGAATTTCAGTTTAGTAAAAGTCCGACGGTTTTCGAGATTTTGGGCTTTATGTTATTTTTTTTTTAAATATCATCTGCTTTTGGTTTTTTGCATGCCATTTCTACAAATGATGTGTATTTTCTTTTGTTATCTTCTTTTTTAGCGCTCCGCGACATTTAGCATCCGTAATTTTTTACCTAGAACAAAAAACAAAAATTCTCGTCAATCCACATTAGAATACCTAGAGAAGTACGTACGGAATTGAAAAAATATTGTTTCATTCAAAAGTTGTAGGTATTTGAACTTAAGAAATGGATTTTCAGTGAAAAATTTCGTTATAACTGCTCATGAACTGCTCATAAAATGAAAAGTTTTCGATTAATCAGACATTCCGTACGTACTTCTCTGCGAAATGCAATTAGGAACATAATTTTTAAATTTGAAGTAAATCGAGTGAAAATTGTTGAAGTTATTTGTCACGTCAATTGGAAAAAAGCTGTTTCGAGAAGTTTCGAGTGGTCGGCCATTTTGTACATCGAAAAAAATATACATATTTTTTCTAACAGCTTGATATTCATACTAAATAGATGTGTAATTAATTTTATGAGTGAATCACTTTTTCGTACGAAAATAAAATGGTTAAATTCGCACATGATTTTATACCCGTTACTGTGTCTAGATAAAACAAATAACCAAGAGTATTAAAAAAAAACGGGTCCAAAAATGTTATCATTTGTAGAAATGGCATCCGAAAAACCAAAAGCAGATAATTTTCATGTCGAAAACCGTGGGCCTTTTACTAAACTGAAATTCTAGCATATAGGAGGACGTGATCTGACGTATTGACAGTTGCAAGATTATCCATTCATAACAGGACACCCTGTATATGTATATGTGTATGTAAGTGTGGGTATGGGCATAACCGCAGGTAGAAGTGACTTGGTTCGTACACACCCACCCACGCACCTATACACACACACATACACACACACACACAAACATACATACATACGTACACCCAAAGGATCACTGTCAAAATGCACGAGCCCGATTTTTTTTCTATATTTTCTGATGCTCGGTCGTTGCAAAAACAACGAAAAAACATTTCGCGCGTTTTTGAAAGAGAAAAAAAACACGCGGTAAATTATTTATTTTTCGGAGCAGCCGGGAATATCCGAACTGTTTTTCGGGTGTACCCGAATTAGCAACAATACACTCGTACACGTGACGTATACGTATCGAGCTTCGATCGGATGTATATTAATAAACATTACGTTGAAGTTTGCATCGGTGGAATCCGACGAAAATGTTTTTTTTTTTAATTTCCCAAATTTCCTTTGGCAGATGTGAACTACTAAAATCACGCAAACAATTTTTTGGATTCTTGTTTAGCGATCTGCAACAAATTTGCAAAATATGATTTCCGATAATAACGAAAATAAGAAAATGGAAAGAATTTCCGTTGCCTTCCAGCGGTGCAAAATTAAATCCCATTGATAAATGATGTACTGAATTATTGTGAATAATTCAGTACACACTCAGTGTACAGAATTATTTGGGATATACAGGGTGTCCCTCTTGTCTCTACCACCCGAAATAACTCGGCAATTATCGGTGTCACAAAAAAATGTTCCAGACAAAAGTTGTACGGTGTGAAGGGGGCCATCAAATGCGACCAATTTTTCTGTATTTCGGTGGAGGCGCTGACGCACAGTGAAGGTCACCTTCACTTTTTTCAATGGCATGGTACATTTTTCTTTCAACCATCTTGTGGAGTACCTCAAGCCACACAAAAAACATAAGGGGGTCGTTCCAGGTCATCCAAGGTCAGTATTGATGATACAAATCTAAATAGGTGACCTTGAATGACCTTGAACGACTTTGACCCCTAGTGTTTTTTATGCGGCTTGAGATGCTCCACAAGATGGTTGAAAGAAAATGTACCATTCCATTTAAAAAAGTGGGGTTGACCTTGACGTAGCTTGAGCGCCTCCACCGATAAAAAAATAGGGTGGTCCGGTATGACGACCTTCTCGAACACTGAAACTTTTGTCAGATATTTTTGGATATGATCAATAGTTTGAGTGCTATTTGTCTGTAACACTTTATGTGCCTCACCCTGTGTACATATATATATATACACACACACACACACACACACACGCGCACACACACACGCACACACACACACACACACACACACACACACACACACACACACACACACACACACACACACACACACACACACACACACACACACACACACACACACACACACACACACACACACACACACACACACACACATATATATATATATATATATATAGAACGGATATTTTGAATTCGTTGAATGTGATGTCAACTTTCGCCACACGTGGCTGATTTTAGAACGACCTTGAATTTTGTTTACACGAATCGTTGATTCTCGGCCCTGGATCGGCCTCAAAATGAAATCGAAAAAATGAGGACTGTTCTTGACGTCGAATGTTTCACAATCGTCTTCATCCGTTTAGACATGTTTGTGTGTATGAGAGGATCAAGCGCATTTGACCGCGTGTTTTTTCCGCAGACGATCGGTCGATGACACCAGTCGAGGGTGTCACGAGAGAAAAAGAGAGAAAAAGCGCGGCGTTAGGGCGAGGAGCTTCAGGAATGGCGGGGAAGCTTTGCCTCGTGAATTTAAAAAAGTGAAACAAGATCGACAAAATTCCACTGCTGCTTCATAATCTCGGCTCGGTAACGCTCTCCCGACGGATACGTCACCGGGAGAAGCCTTGGCCTCCACCGAGGTGATAAAGCCGAGTCCACCGATAAGCCGACTCGTTCCCGCATTTCTTATTCTCTCTCGCTCTTTCTTTCTCTTCTCTTACCTTTTTTTTCAGCCTCCGTTATATTTCTCTCCTCTGCTCACCAACGGGCGACTTCGTATCGGAGCTCCGAGAGAAAAAGTTTTCTTTTTCTCTTCGATTTACCGTTTGACCCACTCGCACGATCGACAAATGTCGCACGCCACGCAACTTCGCAGCGAAATACGCGCGAAACTTGATGATTGCAGTTTGCATCGATGAAATTCGGGAAATTTTTTTTTTCGGAGTTGAAAAATAAATTGGCACGACGATAAAAACTTGGCGGTCAAATAACAGGCGGTTTTTTGATATTTTTTTTGTGACGAGAGTTTTGAGTTGACGAGGTCGGGGTTTTACACACAATTGATGCATAGTTTTGCCAAGTTTGAGTCTTTTTTAATTGGAAAATATCGATAAACGATGAAGTTATTATTATTTGAAGAAAAAGGGCCGCCGTTGCTGCGTGGGGAATCGTCGTAGGTCGTTTTGATGACCACTGTGATTTGAAAATGAAATAAAAAATTTACTTCCAGTACAATAATAAGGGTTTCGTATGACCGGATACTTTTTTGAAATTTTGTAAATTACGCCAATGGCAAGCTGTCGAAAGAAAAGTTCGATTTGCGACCAAAAACTATTTTGGTAATTTGTTATTAACAAATGGATAAAGATCAGAAAATCGTCTGGTCATACGATAGAAAATGTTGTGAAGTATGCTTCGTCTGGATTTGAAGTGAATCGGAGGAATACATTTTGAGATACGACTCTCACCGTTTCGTAAAACATTTCGAGAAAAACGCAAAAGAAAGAGAGTAATGCGGACGATCTGACACTTTACAAAACCTGTCGTAAAACGATCAATGTTTGGAATTTCTGCAAAAGCTTTGTTGCAAATCAAAGTCAAGACCCTAGACTGTTAAACTACCACGTTGAAGTTTGCATCGTTGGAACGCATCGAAAATTAATTATTTACAATCGCTCAATTTTTGTTTGGCCAATTCATGCCATGGATAATGACTCAAACGTTTCCACGTATTTTTATTAGAGACTTATAACCTTAATTCGCAAAAAAGGCTATGGGTAATGATCAAAATAAACAAATGAAAAATAAAGAAAAAAATGGCGTTGAAATTTGCAATGTTGGAATACAAGGAAAGTTCTTTTTATTCTTTTATTTTTTTTTCTTTTTCATAATAATTGATCACTCTTTTACCAATTAATGTCGTGGATCCCCAATGAGGATAATAAAAACCGTTTCGTCAACATTCGGGACCTAAATTGGCAAAAAAATATCAGCAACAGAGAAAAAAACTTCATTTTCGTTGCGTTCCAACCCTGCAAATTTCAACATCATAAACAAAATCGTTGCCTTCCATCGATACAAATTTCAACGTCACATAAAACCATGCAATAAAAAAATTGCATTTAAAAAACGTCAAGTTTCCACAGGCCCTTTAACCGGAAGCAAAACAGCGAATTTTCGCATTGCCTTTCAAAATACCTCGACGATACAAAAAAAATCCACAAAAGCCGATGATCCAAAACAATCGTGCGCGAAAAATCCTTAGTGGACGGCTGAGCGTGGCGAAATAATTGTCGACATGTATGACCGAATCCAAGATTCCCATGATATTGAAGTTTGCATCGTTGGAACCGAACGATTTTTTTTTTTTTTTTTCGAATTCCCAATTTTTTTGACAGTACAAAGTTACGGGAAACTTCGTTTTGGATTCTGATTAGAGACTTTGGTTAACATAGTTGATACATTTTGTTTTAAAAATAAATAATAATTATTTAAAATACATAATTATTAATTGAAATAGATAATTATTAATTGCAATAGATAATTATTAATTAAAATAGATAATTATTACTTAAAATAAATAATTATTATTCAAAAGAAATAATAAGTTTAATAAAAAGCATTTTGGTTATCGATAAAAATGGAGAAAAACGAATGAAAAAAAGCATCGTTGCATTCCAACGATGCAAAACTCCAACAGCACAAATCTGCAGTTTTCGAATCTTTCCTCTGGATCTAACGGATGTTCGAAATGTATATCTCCCTTCTCTTTGTTCATGCCCAAAGTCACACGTGAGTGGATCCGTCCGTCCTTGAACGCCTGAGAAATTTCAAGTTCAATCGATGTTAAAATTCACCGCGACTCGAGCGGCCCAATTTGCTCGACCGATTGAGAAAGGAAAAACTTCGTCGCAGCCTGACCTTAACTCCGATACCTCGACCTTAACCGGTAGTGACGTGTCCGGAGAGAGAACGTGTTACTCGCCGCTACGCACGGACGCCACACACGCATATATATACGTGTCGCTTCTTAATGATGCCTGAACGATGAGTCGAGAGTCAAAAATGACGTTAATGCTCCCGGACACGCCCGCATCGACGACAATTTCACTGGGCCATGTATGCCTCCTTCTATCTCGTCTCACAAGGCAGAACGGACAACTCGTGCATCTCGCTTTTTTTCCTTCTCTCGCTCTCTCGATCGTTCGCGTATCACGTTCGCTCTCCCTCACTTTCCCCTCCCGGCTCCTCATCATCTTCCCTCTCGCTCACTCTCGATTTCGTCGAGAGAGAGAGAGAGAGAGAGAGAGAGAGAGAGAGAGAGAGAGAATTGGTATTATGTACGGGGATCGCACAGGCCCGCGATCACCGCTCTTCGTCGATGAGCCGATGTCTGGCCTCGTCGGATGTTGTGTCTGGCCTCCGGCACTCTTCTGCGCTCGCACTCGCCCGAAGGTCCTCCAGGGGCAGTTCGGTCGAGACTCATTCTCTTCTCGTTTTGTATACTATACCGTCCCACTGACAATTCCCCACTACTATTACATATTGGGTCATCCCATAAATAATTCGGCTTTTTACCTTTATTTTTAAACATCGAGGGGGAAGACACCTTTGGGCGAGAAAAAAATGGCTGATTTCCATGATTTTTTTTTAATGGACATATTTCTTCACCATTTGAGACTTTGGACATGTTTTATCACTACTTTTGGCTGTTAAATGGTATTTTTTTTTCTTCAAACATGGCGGAGGTATGGCACGATCTTCTAAACGGCTTGCGGCGGATGTTTTCAGACGCCGTGACACGTAGCGTCGCCGGGATTAATCTGAAAAAAATCCAACGAAATTTTTTCGTTCATTAACACTCATGCGCAGAATATGAACCAAGAAAAAGTGAGAAATGGTGGAAATCGATGAAATTGTACGCTTTGAAACAAAAAGATTGAATTTTCCGATAAACAATGGCTACATTTTGCAATCAACAAATACTTCTTTTTAATTTTCACAAACATTTACGGTGTTGAAGCTTGCGTCGTTGGGATGCAACGAAAAATCTTTTTTTCTTTTATATTATTTATTGTCGAAAATATTTTCGTGCCAATTTAGGTTGAATTTTTTTTAATAAGGGTCTTTCAAAACGTTGAAGGGTTTTTTGTGCCCCGCTGAAAAAAGCTTTGGCAATGTATAAAAAATTAATGTTCGTTGCGTTGCAACGATGCAAACTTCAACACCATGAACCTTTAGGGTCAAGTTATAGATAATAAGGTTGGAAAGATTTATTCCGAATTTCATCAGAATCGGTTGATCAGTTTTTTAGCTATACGTCACGCCGGTTTTGAAAATACAGTTTGGAAGACCGTGCCATACCTTCGCCATTTTTAAAGATTAATAACAATAAAAATACCATGTAACAGCCAATAGTAGTAATGAGACATACCATGAGTCTCAAAAATGGTGAAGAAATCTTTCTTTTTCAAAAGTATCACGAATGTCAGCCTTTTAAGATAAAGAATTTTTGAAGATAAAAGGAACAGTCCTCCTTAAGATAAAGAATTCTTTTTCATCGAAAATATCCTTTCCAGAATTTTCTACAATGCTCTTTCATCTTTCTGGTAGACTTTCAAGGCCCCTCTTCCAAAGTCCGTGTCCGTGACGACAAATGCAATTGAAAAAACCGCATTATTTATGGGATGACCCGCTCCACCTGCAAATGTGTGCTGATGGATAAAAATAGATGCTGAAGTTTGCATCGTTGGAATGCAACGAAAATTCTTCGTTATTTTTTTTTCATTTCTTTATTTTTATCACTTAAAATCTTTTTTCTGCAGGTTTTGGTTATAAGCTTTTAAATAAGGATCCACAAAAGTGTTTCAGTGATTTTCGTAGCGTAAATGTGGAAAAAAGTACGGCGATACGAGGAAAAAAAACATTTTCGATGCGTTTCAATGATGCAAACCTCAACACCGTGTTACGCCTAATTATTTTATGTTTATAAATGTTTCCTAAGTTAAAATGTATACCCTTGATGCTCTTCGAGTTTGCATCGTTAGATCGCACCGGAAATTCGTTGTTCGGAAATTTCATTTCCTTTTCCTCCATTTTTAACGTTACCCACTATATTTTACGATAGATTTAGGTTGTAGGTTTTACGACCTTCTAATAAGGATCGTTTAAAAAGTTATCGTAGCTTTAACCTGCCGTGAAAAAATTTTCAATGCGTAAGGAAAAATTTCGTTGCATTCCAATGATGCAAACTTTTTACGTATCATCCTTCCCGATTAAACCCTTTCCTATTACAGGGTTAAAGCTTGCATCGTTGGAATCCAACGGAAATTCTCTTTTATTTATTATTTTCGTTATTGTCCAATATCATATGATGCAGATTTAGGTTGCGAATGCCTAACAATAAGTAAGATTTCTAAACAAAATGTTTCTCCGATTTTTCGTATCTAAAGACTGCCAAAGGAAATTTGGGAAGTAAAAAATATCATTTTCGTTGCATTCCAACGATGGAACCTTCAACGTCATCGTATCTTTGATGTGGCAAAACAAAAATTTGCAATGCGAAAGAAAAAATTTCGTTGCATTCCAACGATGCAAATTTCAATGTCATTATTCTTGCAGGTTTTTACGTATTATCCTTCCCAATTGGACCCTTCCCTATGCAACGAAATATTCTTCGTAATTTCATATTTTTATTATTATCCAAAATCATATTCCACACATTTAGGTTGTACATCGCTAAATGAGATTCCAAAAAAATATTTGCGTGATTTTTCGTGACTAAAAGATGCCAAATAAAATTTGGCAATTAAAACAAATGATTTTCATTGCATTCCAACGATGCAAACTTCAACGTCATTTCTCATCACTCATCACTCACCAAGGATGATGTTGAAGTTTGCATCGTTGGAATGCAACAAAAACAATTATTTTTAATTAAAAAACCACTTTTTGGCCAATATGGTCTGTGAAGAACCACTTAAACATTTTTACGTATTCTCATTAGAAATTCACGTGTTCAATAGGCAAAATAAAGATAAAAATAGAAAAATGAATTTAGCGAATCGTTGCATCACAACGATGTGAACTTTAACATCATCAAGGTCCCTTGATGAGCCAGCCGGTGCACGGCCAAGCGATCACCGCTCTGAGTATTGTCAGTTACATACTTAAATGTATCAATGCCCCATAGAAATCGACCTAGGGATTCACAGGTCCCTGTTTCTCTCTTCGCGACTGGAACCGACCTCTTTCGCGGATGGCGAAGATGATGCACTCTCGTGTCTGCTCGCCTGGGTCCTCTGGTATGCATCCGCAGTAGCGACGTCACGGGAGTGGACGGCGCGGCGGTGAGGGGCGAGACCCAGGCTCGGCAGAGGGGCAAAGGCACGCCAGGGCACGTCAAGTGCGTGCATCATCTGCGTACTGGCCCACCGTTGAGCCAGCGCGCTCCGAGGGGCAAGAGAGCGAACGCGAGTTCACAATGAGCACGAAAGAGAGACAGCGTGCATACGGAGATAACGTTGCAGGAGACTGTATTTTTAGGGCTCTGGAATTCATCTTCGTTCGTTGCATTGGAGAGAGAAAGTAGCAGGGTGGGAGGGGGGGGGGGGGCAAAAGTGAAGAAAAAAATAGAAAAATGATACCGATGCGGGAGAGACTTGCTTGCACACATCCACAGACACACTCACGCAAACGTGCGCGTACACACGTACATACACATGACCAGACGGGAACCTTTCAATGATTCACTAGCAGATGAAATTTAACAGAAATAAAAAGAGCAGTATCGAAGTGTTTCCGAGAAAAAACCATTCACTTTTTCCTGAAGATGTCAAAAATGGAAATATACACCGAATAGGTGCCTCATGAATTATGACCCGCTCTCTGGAGGCGTAAAAACAAATTGGAATAATACTAGTCGATGTATACTTTCTGGTATGTTCGAGCGGTCTCGTCCCCGAACTTTGTCTGCCTGTCTGTCTACTACGGTTTTCTCTCTCTCTATGTGTGTGTGCGTGTACAGGGTGTCCTGTTATGAATGGATAATCTTGCAACTGTCGATAGATCAGATGTCTTACTATATGCTGGAATTTCAGTTTAGTAAAAGTCCCACGGTTTTCGAGATTTTGGGCTATATGTTATTTTTTGAAAAAAAAAATCATCTGCTTTTTGGTTTTTCGCATGTCATTTCTACAAATGATATAAATCGACAATAACGAAGCAACTTTTCAAAGTAATTGGAACGATATGTGTAGTACATTTTTTTTACACCACAGGCTATCAAAGTCATACGTTCGAATTGGTTTGTATGAAAATTCTGCACAAAATCTTTTTTCATAAAGTTCCCTTAACACTTAAGGTTAAAGAGAAGACTTTCTTAGATAAAACGAATAACCCAAAGTATTTGAAGAAAAAACGGGTCAAAAAAGTTATCATTTGTAGAAATGGCATGCGAAAAACCAAAAGCAGATGATCGTTGTCTCGAAAACCGTGGGGCTCTTACTAAACTGAAATCACGTCACAAAAAATGTCCCAGACAAAAGTTGTACGTTGTGAAGGGGGCCATCAAATGCGACCAATTTTTTTTTTTATTTCGGTGGAGGCGCTGACGCACAGTGAAGGTCACCTCCACTTTTTAAAATGGAACGGTACATTTTTTTCCAGCCATCTTGTGGAGCACCTCAAGCCGCACAAAAAACACTCGGGAGTCAAAGTCGTTCAAGGTCATTCAAGGTCACCTTTTCAAATGGAATACAAATCTAAATATCTAGATTTTATCTAGATATTTAGATTTATAGATATAAATATATTATCTAGATAAATTATCTAAATCTATTATCTAGATATTTAGATTTCTAGATATAAATATATTATCTAGATAAATTATCTAGACCTAAATCCATTATCTATTATCATTTATTATCTAAATCTATTATCTAGATATTTAGATTTCTAGATATCTAAATATTTACATTTGTATCATCGATACTGACCTTGAATGACCTTGAACGACTTTGACCCCCTGATGTTTTTTATGCGGCTCGTGGTGCCCCACAAGATGGTTGAAAAAAATGTACCATTCCATTTAAAAAAGTGGAGGTGACCTTCACTGAGCGTCAGCGCCTACACCGAAATAAAAAAAAATTGGTCGCCTTTGATGGCGACCCCCCCCCCCCTTCATACCGTACAACTTTTGTCTGGAACATTTTTTCGTGACGTCGACAATTACCGAGTTATTTCGGGTGGCAGAGATAAGAGGGACACCCTGTATATATTTACGTGTGTGTGTGACGGGCGGGGGAGAATAGTTTTGCTACTCTCCTTCGCACAAGCCGAGCGGGCCAAACGAGGGGTTGCTAAAAGCGACTAATTGGTGCATCGGGTAGCGTGCGGATCGCGTGTGTCGTTGTACGGATAGAGGACGTGAGAGGCCTGTGAGAACGAGAAAGAGACTGGAATAGAGGGAACGAAAACGGGGGGGGGGGGAGGTGGAGGAAGAAAGCGAGTGGAAGTGAGAGAGGGCACTTTGAAGAGGAAAGAGAGACGGAGCGAGAATGAAAGAGGACACTGAGCCGAATAGAGGGAGCACAAGGGTCTGGGGATGATGTAAAGTCCGACCAGACACCCCCACTCTCTTCACCGATCATACCCGCAGTGTTTTAGTTTCCCTCCGCACCGACCATGCACGCGCGCCCCCTCACGTCGAACAGCTCGACCACCAACTCGCGCACGCGGTTTTGTAGCTCGTGGGTATCTACGCACATGATGTGGGTGCGTATGTGTGAAATGCACGGGAGCCGCTTGCCCCCTTTATCTTTCGCCATTATCGCTGCCCTCGTCGCCAAACTCCTTCCTCCCTTGCTCTCAATGCTCCGGCCACTTGCCCGTGCCGTCCCTTTTACTCGCCGTCTTCCCTTTTGCGATTCTGCCTCTTTGGCTTTTTTATTTTGCCCCCCCCCCCCCTCTCTAAAATTTTATCTGTTTCAATCTACATTAGTTTATTGCATTGCGCTCTGTTTTCATGATTTTTGCTTTATTGTTATTATTTGTTATTATATGGCGGATTTTTTGCGTTACGGCATAGCTATTTTGTTATTAAAATTTTAATTTTTATTGTTACTTGTTTATTCCTTATTTCCTTAAGGGCTTAGGCCACAGTAACGGGTATTAAATCATGTGCGAATTTAACATTTTTTTTCGCATGAAAAAGTGATTTACTTATAAAATTAATTACACATCTATTTAGTATGAATATCAAGCTGTTGGAAAATATATTTATATTTTTTTTTTCGATGTACAAAATGGCCGACTACTAATATTTTCTTTTGTTATCTTTTTTTTAGGCGCTCCGCGACATTTAGCATCCGTAATTTTTTACCTAGAACAAAAAACAAAAATTCTCGTCAATCTACATTAGAATGCTTAAAGTACGTACGGAATTTAAAAATATTGTTTTATTCAAAAGTTGTAGGTATTTAAATTGTGTTGTAGGTATTTGAATTTTCGGTGAAAAATTTCGTATAAAACTGCTCATAAAATGAAAAGTTTTCGATTAATCAGAAATTCCGTACGTACTTCTCTGCGAACTGCAATTAGGAACATAACTTTTAAATTTGAAGTAAATCGAGTGAAAATTGTTGAAGTTATTTGTCACGCCAATTGGAAAAAAGCTGTTTCGAGAAAAACGTCTTTAAAGTATTAGGTACTCTATGGCCGTGCCAGAGGTGGGCTTACGTTATACGCCCAAAGTCGGTGAAAAAAATGTTCTTGCTATAAATCGGATAGTAATTTATTCTTATGATGATAAAGCACCGTTTTAGCGAAAAAAATTGATCTTTCGGAAATTCCACTGTGGCCTTACCCCTTAATTATCATTATACTACTTTACTTATGTTACTACGATTCACTCACCGAGTTCCTTCATTTGCCCGAAAGCTGCGCTGGGCCATGATAAATTAAATCAATTAATCAATCAATCTCTCTCTCTCAATTTTATTATTATTTTCGCTTATAATTTTGTGCACTTATCTAACCGCTGTTTATTTTAATTATATACGTCTAAGATGTTATCTCATGTATCTTATATTAATTAACATGGATGTTATTTTTGTTTATTTGATTATTAATTCACATAATCCGTACGTATTTTGCCTAAAGGTCTTTACCAAGGCATAAGATAAATTCTCAATCATCAGTCACTCTCTCTCGTTCTCTCTCTCTCTATCTATTTTGTTATTGCTAAGCTCGATCTTTAATTAGTGAATTATTTGGCCTTTACTGGCGCTGTGTATTAATTCTGATAATTATTATTTGGACCCTTAGATTTGTGAGTAAGCAAAACTATCCTTAGTCTATAGTATAAAAATTGAAATTGTTTGTATTCTTACTTTTGTTAGTTAAAATGATAAAAATCGAAAGTTACCGAAGACGCTCATATAATTTGTTTTAATTTAACGTAAATATTAATTTGAATATGTGCAAACTCACCGAAGTTATAGTTTTGTAACTACATTGTCCGAAAGTTCTCCAGGACATAATAAATCATTTCTCTCTCTCTCTCTCTCTCTCTCTCTCTCTGTCTCTCTCTCTCTCTCTCTCTGCCCTCTCCCCCTCCCGAACGTCGTCAAAGAAATTAGGAAGTTTCCTATGCACCCACGATGACTTTGTCGGAGAGAGAAACAGGAAGCAGACAACGGGAAAAAAAACGATTGCGCATTGAAAATTCCCTGTCGTGAAGGGGAAATGCGAATGAGCGAGACACGGGCACTCTGATGATCCTTAATTGAGCGGCTCGTAAGCGAGGACACAAATATCGTCTATGGCTTCGTACCAATCGTTTTTTTTTCGCGTTCTACTCCGTCCATTGTTCGCTCCTCGTGGGACCGCTCGGGATGTGGGGCTGATCGATTCGTCCGTTTGAAAAGTGACGTACTTTGTACGCCAATTTTGATAGTGTTGTTATTTCTTTGAATTGAATTGAATCAATTTAATCGTCATTTTAGTTTACCTTTGGCTTCTTTCAACACGACTTTTTGACGTAAGTTATTCGACTATCGCAAGCTAGCAGGCTACTTGAACTCGATTGCGGTCTGAAAATTGCGTTACTAATTCAATGGGCACTCGGGATTTCACGGCCTCTCGGGACGTCTGAGGACGGCAATCGAGGACTGGAATCCAATTGTTTGACGAATAAAAGCAGATGATGACTCGGCGAATGAATCATTCAGTTTTGGGCTGCCTTTAGTTTCAACGGATCCGCTTGGTGCACAAAAAGGACGATTTTTAATTTTTTTTGTGGGTCAGTATGGGGATGTCGAGATCACGAATTTGCACACGATTGATACATAGTCTTGCCAAGTTCGAGTTCTTTTTTAATTGAAAAATATTTATTAGCAATGAAGTTAATGTTAGAAACTAGGGCAATCCAAATTGAAAAATAAAAACTTTTAATACAAGAATAAATCTTTGGTGTCGCAGGATAATCAAACTTAAATTTAAAAAATTACGGATGTGGTTAGCGGTAGAACAAAAAGTCGATTTTCGGGCCAAAAAACACCTTCGAGGGCGGACACCACTGTAACGGGCCGAAAAAGGTCGATTTTCCGATTTTTTTGTTTACTAGAATATTTATTTGAGATTTGGAGAAAACGTATGCTATTGAGCATACATTGAACTTATGTCGTGTACATTTTTTAAATCAATTTTTAAATTAACAACGATATTGATAATAGAGCCTCTATAAAAAATGTGGTCCAACGGTCGGATCGATAACTTGTCAATGGTTGGTCTGGAAAATAAAAATAAAAAAGTTTCATAATTTATACCCATGTCGTTCTCGTCTACGTAGCCGTATGTCGAAAAAAAACATTTCACAAAATGGTGGGTGTCGAAAAAATTGTGATTTTGACGAAATTTTTACTTATATTCGGAGGTTTAAAAAATACTAAATAAAAAAAACATGCTGCGTACGCCGATAGCTACTGCAATTACGGAAATTTTTTTTTTTTTTTTTTTCAATTGAAAATCGAACATTTATTACTAGAGTTATGATTTCGGCCAGGTAGAGAAAAGTCGTTCCGAGAAAAACGCGATTGAAAGTTTTGGTATACGTAAATCGTTGCGCTATCTGCTCTCACTAAATCATCTGTAACATGCTCAATTTTCCATATTTTAACTTGATTTTTTTTCACATATTCTCGAATATGTATACTTTAAGAAAATGCGAAAAAATCGATTTTGTCAACCCGTCACCGTGGTGTCCCATCATAAATAATAATTATAATAGGAACAATCAAGCGATGATACAAGTAATAATAATAATAGCATCATAAAACGTGACGTAAATTGAGTTTTTTTTTCTTCGTCAATTGTAATTTAACAACTTCATACGAGAAGTGGTTATATATTAGTGTAGCAATCGGGAGGTCAGAAGTACACGCAACAAATAACGTCGATTATGCCAACAGCGAACGAGGAAGATGCGATAATTAAAAAAGAAACTTTCATTTTGCCGTCCGATTGTCCGCGATAGTCTCATGACCCGTTCCGCAATCGTTGAGAAAAACGACCAGACCGTTCCCTGCTGTCATTCCTTTTATCGTTCAATGTCAAAAGTACGTTGCACCGAGACGAAATATTCCTAGTTGTATCGAGAGCGCCGCGGTAATTCGTTGGGCTGAATTGATTGCGATTAAAAAACGCGAATATGTTGCTGCGTTCACGCAATCGGATTTGCAAAGAGAACACTTGACGCAGTCGAACTTTGATGCTAAGAAACATTAAGAATTTTAGACTTTCTTTAAATCTTGCATTGCGAGCCAACAAAAATACATTAAAAAAATAAATCCCTTTTTACTGACAGATCTAAGCTCCGAAAGTCACTCAAGCATTTTTCAGGATCCTCATGAGAGACCTGCACCATGAATCCGCGAAAAAATATTTTGGAAAATAATAAAAGGAAGAAAAAAAAGAAATGTTTCAATCCGCAGCATCTCAACGATACAAAATTCAACACCCCTCTTTGTCAATCTCCCCCTTATGTAACTACACCCAATGTTTTTTTTCTCATCCCTAGTTCAATTTTTTATTACCTCACGGTATATGCATTATCATATAGTATTGATATATTATCACAAAGTATCGATACTACATTCCAATGTCAATATTTCCATTCGTGAATACCAGCGACCCCCGAATTTCATTGAATTTCCGCAATTATGGGTAAGTATCGAAGCCACGAGGATGTGACAGTGGTTCTCGTTGATTCGCGCCCGACACCATTATCTATCCGAAAAGCCTGAAATTATCGATTCCGGAAGCACTCGCGTTACCAAGTAACGAAACGACGCGGCAGGATTCACGACTTACGATGTTCGTCACGAACGCCATAATGAGACCCCCCTTTAAACCTTGATACCCGGTGAACATTGATGGGAGTCACCGAGATCTGTGTATGGGAAATTGATGAAAAAGAACACGAAGACAGGAAAAAGGGAGATCGTTGCCTTGGAGGGAGGAAGAAAAGTCGTCTATGTTTGCCCTCCGTTGTCTCTCTCTCTCTCTCTCTCTCTCTCTCTCTCTCTCTCTCTCTCTCTCTCTCTCTCTCTCTCTCTCTCTCTCTCTCTCTCTCTCTCTTCCCCTCTCCCAGCGGCATGACCGCGATCTCCTCATTTTTTATTTTCTCTACTTTCTCCGTGCCAATCGCTTTGTGTAAGTTTTGCGATTGGAGAGAGCGAGAGAGAGAGAGCGAGAGAGAGAGAGAGAGAGAGAGAGAGAGAGAGAGAGAGAGAGAGAGAGAGAGAGAGAGAGAGAGAGAGAGAGAGAGAGAGTGAGTGAGTGAGTGAGTGAGTGAGTGAGTGAGTGAGTGAGTGAGTGAGTGAGTGAGTGAGTGAGTGAGTGAGTGAGTGAGTGAGTGAGTGAGTGAGTGAGTGAGTGAGTGAGTGAGTGAGTGAGTGAGTGAGTGAGTGAGTGAGTGAGTGAGTGAGTGAGTGAGTGAGTGAGTGAGTGAGTGAGTGAGTGAGTGAGTGAGTGAGTGAGTGAGTGAGTGAGTGAGTGAGTGAGTGAGTGAGTGAGTGAGTGAGTGAGTGAGTGAGTGAGTGAGTGAGTTTGTTTGTTTGAGTTCATTTGGGTTGTCTTTTTTCGTCGTGCGGTCGTTGCGGTCGCAGAAAAGAGGAGAGAGAGAGAGAGAGAGAGAGAGAGAGAGAGAGAGAGAGAGAGAGAGAGAGAGAGAGAGAGAGAGAGAGAGAGAGAGAGAGAGAGAGAGAGAGAGACAGAGAATGAGCATGAGCAAGAACGGTCGAGAGTGAAAGGCAGACTTGCACAGAAGCGCAAAAGAGAGCAAATAGGTATAGCCCGCGGTGCATCCAAGACCCTGAGGCAAGGGAGGTCTAGAAGTATCGCATGGAGAAGGGGAAGAGTGGGTGGTGAAGGTTGGTCGCGGGGGGGTTTGGCATTGCGAAGGGTTCAGTGTCTCGCAATGACCCCTGCAAGACCAGAGTCGCGCAGTCGTCATTGCTACCGTTCTTGCCACCCCCCCCCCCCCCCAAGCCACCCACCCCCGCCGACCGTGCAAGAGCCCATAGTTGTACGAACCAGCGAAGGGAGGCGAATGACCCAGTCCGTCTCCTCGTTTGCCACCCCCGCGCCGTCTCGTCGCAAACCCGGCGACGGGGTTGGCGAATTCAGCCGATCGGTTCGACACTGCGGCGGGGATTTTCATCGACAAACTACCACACACGATTTCTCTGCGAAAATGCGGGATTGTCATTGGAAATTTGCGATGTCGATTGCGGACTTTGAGTTGGCCGAGAGACTTTCCCACTTCTTCTCAACTTTGGTTGTTGCCAAGAGCAGATCGTAAATTTTGATCGTAAAGGACCAAAAAAATAATTCATTGCATGCCATTACGTTCTGCACATTTCATTGGTATCGTAATGGTTTATTTCATCATACGCATCGAATACCGCTGACGATAGAAATTTGAGTCAATCCAGATCACTTCTGCTTATGGTAGAATGTTCTGATCGCCGGTTATCAAAGTGCGCTGCCATCACAAAGCGTAAAGTAACAACATACGAGAAAATCATTGTAACATTCAATACCGATTCGATCGTGCACTATCGTAGCCCGACGGATGCTATATATATGTATATATGTATATACGTTTTATGTGTGGATATATATATATATATATATATATATATATATATATATATATATATATATATATATATATATATATGTCCACACATAAAACGTATAGTAACAACGAAGGGTGCACACGGTGTCGAACCGACTCGGAGACGCCAGGAAATTGGCATCGTGCGGGGTTGACGTTCTCCGTCGACGGTGCACGCGACAAGAGTCTCGTACACGATATATAGCACACATTATGTACATGTATATACCTTGGTACATGCCCTGCGGTGGCCAAAGCGGAAATAGGGTATCGAGACACGTAGGTATACAGTTATAAAGCGAGAAGGGGGATCGTGTTGCATGAGCTTCGCGAATATAGGTGGAAGGTGTACGTAGAGTCGGGTGTACGTCGTTATACAGGGTGTCCCTCGTATCTCTGCCATCCGAAATAACTCGGTAATTATCGACGTCACAAAAAAAATGTTCCAGACAAAAGTTGTACGGTGCGAAGGGGGCCGTCAAATGCGATCAATTTTTTTTAATTTTTGAGGAGGAACTTACGCACAGTGAAGGTCACCTCCACTTTTCTAAATTGAATGGTATATTTTTTTAAACTATCTTGTGGAGCACCTCAAGCTGCATAAAACACATTACCTTGAATGATCTTGAACGACTTTGACCTCCGAATGTTTTTTATGCGGCTTGAGGTGCTCTACAAGATGGTCGAAAAAATGTACCATTTCATTTTAAAAAGTAGAGGTGACGTTCACTGTGCGTCAGCGCGTCCACCGAAAAAAAATGGTCGCATTTGATGGCCTCTTTCACACCGTACAACTTTTGGCTGGAACATTTTTTTGTGCCGCCGATAATTACCGAGTTATTTAGGGTGGCAGAGATAAGAGGGACACCCTGTATATATAACGTCGATATATATATATATATATATATGTGACGACGTACGCTGTGAGGGGTACTAGCTGGTGAGGTTTCTTTGCAGTCCTTCACGTATTTACCAGTTCACGCGTTCACGCGTTGTCATTTATATATTTTAGTATTTCCGTACATAATATACATCCGTGCCATGTGTATATGTATACGCGCGCGCGCGCGCGTGTGTGTGTGTGTGTCTATATATATATATATATATATATATATATATATATATATATATATATATATGTGTGTGTGTGTGTGTGTGTGTGTGTGTGTGTGTGTATGTATGTATGTATGTATGTATGTATGTATGTACGTATGTATGTATGTATGTATGTATATTTGAAAATGTCGTCAAAAAAGTGAACGTTGGCAAACAGGGACGAGGCGGCCATTTATCGAATATTGTGTCCCACTCACAACTTCCATGTTCGTACCTTATAATAAAATAAAAATGTTCATACTTTTCAAATAAAAAATACGTCTTCTTAATAAATTAATATGTCAGGTAATTTTGAGATACCCTATATGTGGACAAGGCGACAATTATAAGGTGGCGCGGAGATTTCACGACTGAGAAAAACATGACATTCAATAGTTTTTCATGTCCTCTTCGCGAAAATAATACGGTATCTAAGTTTCCACCGTATATATGCAACGAAAATTTGAAAAAAAAAATCGCACATTTATGCTACGAAAATCGCTAAAACATTTTTGTGAATTCTTATGAAAAATGTATAACCAAAACTCGCGGAAAAAAGATTTTAGATAATATTGAATATAAAAAGGAATAGGAAAAACAAAGTGAATAAGCAAACTTCAAGATCCCGAAAGTATAAGCGTACATTTGTGACGAGTAATATTTGCCCCAAAAAATTGAACTTCCTGAAAACAAAGCAAAGTTCCATTTTGAATAAGGCAGAATGAAGATATTCGAGTTTCGAATACGCAACTCTCCTAGAAAACTTGTTCTCTTGTGGAATTAAACTCCATGTTCCGACTTTGCAGGGATTAGCCCTCACGCCACGTGCACGGCGAAAAATACGGCCTCAAATTCTAACACTGGATGCCAGAATTCTAATATTCAGTGCTTGAAAAGTATAGCAGTTTACTGCCAGTTCGGAATTCTAAGACTTGTTGTTACAGAAGTGTAAAAATGATTCTCACACCGTATAGTAAAAATAATGCGTGCATATTACATTTAAAACTATTCTCGCATAGGCGCGAGTCCTATATGCTGTATGGTAAAAATAATGCGTGCATATTACATTTGAAACTATTCTCGCATAGGGGCGAGTCCTATATGCTATATTTTCATATGGATTTTACTATACGTATAGCATGAATCTTCGTGTACGTATAGATTTCACTATACGCATAGCATAAATCTTCGGCGTATAGCGAAAAATATTACGAAGTTATTACTTAAATGTGACTCTTTATACCGTACTTTTTGTAGAATACTGGAAACTAATTGTTCTAATCACGTGGGCAAAATATTTTTTGAATACTACAAAAAATCATAATATGTCGAATAAAATGTATTATTTGTATCAGTTTCCGTGCCATATCGTAGGTTAAAATTTAAATTTCTTCATTATTACTATACCATAATTACAATTTTTATCTTCCATTCAATACTTTTTGATGTTTAATGATATTTTTTTTAGAAGCATAAGATTAGTTCTAAACTTCGAGGCCCCTGTTTTCTCCGTAGCGAAAAAAACGTATACCTCGATCCCGTTTGCTCTTTGCCGGCCATACCGAACAGAATTATCGGACCTGAGTCCAAGATCATTCACGGCTGACATTATGTTGTCAACGCCATTTGAAAATGAGAGTCCTCCTGAAACGCGGTACATTCGCGAATAATGGTCAGGTTTTCGTTGTGAAAACAATTGTCGATAACGAGGCAATAATTCCGTAATTCCCTTTTAACGCGGGTGTTGACCCCGCGCCCTCGGGAGCTTCGAAACGCGCGCGGGGCTACCGAAGTTTAAGGTCTCTGCTTGCGAACCTGAATGGCAAGGTTCATCAGCTCTGTGGTATTTGGCCCGCGAGAGCCGCGGGGAACGAATCCAAATACTTGCGGTGGGTATACGGAGGAAGCGCTTTGCCGGCGACGCGCGTGGCTTTTACGATCGGTTTCACGAGAGAGAGTGAGAGCGAGGGGGAGAGAGAGAGAGAGAGAGAGAGAGAGAGAGAGAGAGAGAGAGAGAGAAGATGGATCGTATCGTTACATCATAAATCGAATAAGGAGAAGGGGTCGGGGGGAGAAGGGGTCGGGGGGAGAAGTGGATCTTCTCGCTTCTGACGTTTTCTCTTCATCCCTTCTCACCTTCCGTTTTCTTGTTCTATTCACCACGTATACTCTCTTTTTCTTTCCATCTGTCTATTCTCTCTCTCTCTCTCTCTCTCGCTCTCTCTCTCCCACCACTTCATTTTTCTCCCGACTTCCTTTGCCTCTAGACACTCCAAGGAACGGCTTTTTGGCAAAGCACAAGCCACTCTGAACGCGAGCACCCTCGTCGAGGTACTTGACTGAACTAGGCGATTTTGCCCAGAGCGCCAAAACCACGCGGCTAAATCAAGAGCGAATTTCTAAGAGCTGCCTTCAAATTTGCATCGTTGAAAGGCAACGAAAAGTCTTTGCTTGTGCTTTTCTTTATTTTTATCATTCAACATTTTCCTTTGCCGATTTGGACTGTGGCTCTCTGATGAGGATCCTGAAAAGTCAGGTTCTTCTTTTGGAACGTTGAACCGCCAAAGATCGGCTATTCGAAAGAATTAAGCTGCATTTGAACGAAGCAAATTGCAGCATAGCGTCGTCGTGAACTAATTTTGTTTCGGAATCTAAAATTATATCGCTTTCCGAAAAGATTTTCTGCAATTTTGGATCTAAAATCTCCAATGACGATTGTATAATCCTCCGTTGAAATACAACGAAAATTCTTCATTTTTTCTTTCCTTTATTTTTATCATTATCTAGAATGGTTTTTTTGCTGCTTTTGGGTACAAGTTTTTAATAAGGATTTTTCAAAATATTGCAGTGACTTGCGTTGTTGAAATATGGCAAAAAATAAATAAATAACGGGAATACGAAAAAAAGAAAATTCGTTGCAATTTAACGATGGAAACTTAACCCTTAGACACCTAACGGGACATACGTTGCCCCAGTCTGGAGAATTTTTGAAATTATGGCTGGGACAACATATGTCCCAGTTACTGAATAACATAAGCGCATTTCAGTCGTGAGGAATTCGCGCCCTTATTGAGCAAGTTTCAGACAGAAATGTTATTTCATCGTAATAATCACTTGGAGGAGAAATAACTGTTCCCGGTAATCAGGCGCACTAAACTGATTTTTTCGCCGTATTAAAAAAGCGTTGAATACTATGGATAAGGCTAGAAAACGTTTGACTGAGTAAGCTTGAGGAGCCTAAACGCTGTTCAATTTCGCATCGTTGGAACGCAATGGAATTTCATTTTTTTAAACCTCCGATTAATTATCATCAACATTTTCTGGCAGGTTTAGGCTGCGAGAACGACTCAAACTTTTTTGGTAGCCCTTTTTCCAAGTTCCGCAACCCAAACTTACGGATGATAAAAAAAATAGAATAATTATCGTCGAATCCCAACGATGCAAGCTTCGGGATCATAATTTCCTTGAGTCTACAAATTTTGGTTGCCCTAGTAAGATAAAAAACCATGCAAGCAATTAAAAAAATGATCAAGGGCTTGTTATAACCGAAGATCTGCCGCAAGGTATTTGAGCAATTATCAATCAAATCAAGTTCTATTTGCCCAACTTTTTTAACAGAGTTTCACTACAAAATGCTATTTTTTCTCTTACAACTACCTTTACTTATTTTCCACTCTGTATACTCTTTCCCTTGTCATTTTCTAACATTTTTTTTTCTTTGTTTAATACTCCCCTCCGTCTCTTTCTCCTCCCTCTTCCTCTTTGCACATATTTCTGCACACTTTCTCTATTTCCCTAAAACACTCGCATATCCCTTTTTGCATCTGTCCTCCCAACATATTTATAATTTTTTCCCTTTATCGCCAAAATATCCATTCCTTGCACCCACTCCCTGCTTTGTTTCTTGCTTTCTCCGTTACCAGCTCCCAGCCTTTTCCACACACTAACACGTGCTTCGCGTCTCATTCCCTTCTTTACAAATCCTGCACCTCCTCCCCCCCCCCTTTCCTGCCCTTCCACATTTCCTTATCCCTTCCCTTTACCCCCTCTTCCGACAAGTATTTCCATGGACTTTTTTTTTCGTTTTTCACAACGAATTTGTATTTTTCATTATACGTTGATTTTCTTATTTTGTCCTTTTCCTTCCTTAACATTTAATTTTTTTCATTAAACAATTAAAAAAAGAATCATTCTCGTTGCATCCCAACGACGCAACGTTCAATTTCATCCTGAGCGCGAAACGTGGTCAATTTGGGGGGGGATGTCAATTGTATTCGTCCGACCGTGCAAATTTCGCGAGCGGACGAGGAGGTTCGATCGGCCAATAACTGTGCGCGCCGGCACTGGTCACCGACACCGGAATAGCGCACCCCTCCCCTGCAATAGTCCGCGCGATGCATCGCTACATAGATGTGGCGATAGTGGGAGATACAGTCTGCTCGTCGGTGGCGGTGTGTACGTGTAGCAGTGGAATAGTACACGTTGGACGTAGTACTCGTATATAGACGCGTCGACGCCGGCCGACGTAGCCGACGTAGCGACCGTCGACCGTCGGCGCGGTGCCGTTGCACTGCACTGGGTGAGGGTCATTACTCCGAGGCAAGGCGAGCCGGTGACCTCGGCGCCAACGCCCGGGATCGATCCAACCCCCGTCGGGTGGACGGAACGGGGGCGCGCGGGTAGATTTCATCCACGCTGGTGCAATGCACC
>OX101788.1:15135883-15188057 GCA_944452715.1 Ophion slaviceki | reverse complement strand
GAATGCAATGACATGTTGTTCTTTTTTCTTCGTATTTCGGTATTTTTTGGCACACTTAGGCTACAAATATCACTGAAACTCTTTGTGGATCCGAATTGTAGATTTATAACCGAACCTGCAGAATAATAATGAGATAGATAATAATAAAAATAAGAAAATGGAAAAATCAAGAATTTTCGTTGCATTCTAACGATGCAAACTTCAAAATATTTGATTCTATGCTTTGCAATTTGTAAAGTATTGACACAGGCGCAGTTTCGGCTGACAGGTGTTGACTGGGAGAAACATTTGACACGTGAAAACAACCCGTAAAATGAAATTTAACATAGCACATGTTTTGCGATAATGACGTTTTCGCACGATCTTGCCGTATATTCCTGTGTTTTCGGGCGCTCGTTCTTAATTGACGGGGAGGCTTGAGGGTCAAAAAGCAGGACGATTTTTTTCTTAGAGGGTATTGGGATGATGAGGTCGGGATTTTTTACATACTGTTGATACATGGTCTTGCCAAGTTGAAGTTCTTTTACAATACAATGGAGTTATGATTATTAAAACAAAGTACCATGGTAGTTGCATGGCCAACCAGTGTGGGTGGTTCTGGCAACTAGGGTGATCTGAAACAAAGAATAAACAATTGTATTTCCAGTATACCAATAAAACTTTCCTATGACCAAATAATTTTTTGCAATCTTGAACTTTAATGACGTTGACGTTTGCTTCGTTTGAATGCAATGAAAATCAATATTGTCAAATTCCTTTTATTTCTTCTAGCAGATTTTGCCCGCAAAAATCCCTCAACCATTTTTCAGCCATTTATTCGGCGATCTTCAATATAAATCTATAAATATAAATCTTCTATTATAATAAAAATAAAATGTAAAAAAGAACTTTCGTTGCGTTCCAACGATGAACACTATGAACTTTGCCAACACCATTCTGATCCTCGAAAACTCGCAACACGTTACGCATTTTTTCCTATATTGATCTAATTGTAAACATTTTAAAAAGTGTATGAAAACGGCTATAGTGAAATTTCCGTAAAACACAGAGTTGTATTTATTTATCTAGCCCACGTGCCGGTAACCTTGCTTGAGTTTTCAAACACCCACGCCTGTTTGCATAATCTGTAGCACATGACGAAATATTGAGCAGAAATCTAATAATCAAGTACGTGCTCAAACTAGCTTCAAGTAGCTAGCTTGAGTCATTGCGTACCTCTGTGCCCGGAACTTATCGAATATTTTAAGGCGCATAGCAACGGAAATATTTGATGTATGAAACAGTAAGACCGGATGCTCCCGTCCAAAGTATAGCACTTTTGACAAGCGTAGTAATCCAGTAAAAATTTCGAAAGTAAGCACTTTTTAGACATAAATATGCAAAATTGATCTAAGGGTAATTGGATGACGCTGAATCGAATGGCGATAATAATTTTGCCATCAACCTTCGAGAAAGTGGTTAAAAACGTCAAAATATGTTTAAAAACCGTTTAATTCTGAACCTAATAATTTTGTCAAAGAATATGCCAAAGAAAAGTTGTTTAGGACATAAAAGTACGTAAAAAAGTATTGAACGTTCGTCTTCGTATCTTCAAAAATGAGGGAGAAAAAGACAAATGAAAATTTATTTGCTCGACAAAATCGCTTTGCAGCCGAAGCACCACTGGGAGTGTAAGGGACGCAAGATACTCGTTGAAGCGCGTTGCGCGCATGCGTGGCGGAACGATAGGAAGAACCTCCTATGAGTGCGTGCGGCATAGCCGTATAGTGCGTCTTTTTCTGAGAGTGATCCTCAACCAGTAATTTTGTCAATGTTCAGTCGTCATTTTTCAATACTTATACAATAAATAAAAATAAAAAAATCTCTAGAAAGTTAAATTAACTCTTACTAAAGCAATATGTAACAAAAAAACCGAGATATATATAAATTTGATGTTTATTTTTATTTTTTTGAAACTTCGAAGTTTTCGTCCCCCAATTAAATGGTTTTCCGCTTTTTTCTCCCTTATTTTTGAAGATACGAAGATGAATGTGCAATACTTTTTTACGTACTGTTATGTCACAAACAACTTTTGTTTGACATATTTTTCGATAAAATTATTATGTTCCGGATTAGACGGTTTTTAAACATTTTTAACATTTTAAAACATTTTCTAGGGGGTTGATTGCGGAATTATCATCGCCATTCGATTCGACGACATCCAATTATCCTTTGATCAATTCTGCGTATATTATCTAAGGAGTGCTTACTTTCATGTTTATTGCCTGGACCTCCAGCGGTAACTTTGGCGACTCACATTGCTCGGCATCGTACGATTCGACCGTTACGGAACGGTCCATCGAAAAACCGAGCCACCAATTAGCGAAGCTCAACGACAAAAGTCAGTCTTCAGTTGGGAACCGAGGCGGTTGTGGTCTCTAGAACACTTACCATCTTGTAACTTCAATCTCTGCCTGATTATAATAAATCTATTATACTACCCGTATAATTTCGTAATTCTGAGCTGGATCATCTTTTCTTAAGGCGCTAGATCTACCGAGAGGCCCGAAAAAAATGGCCAAATTTCGAAAAAAAAAATCCGGGATTGGTTGGTGAAAAAGAAACGCTTTTTTGAGCACAAAAGTACTTATATTCAGGGCCTTTGAAAAAAATTATCAAAAAATACAGAAAAACAACAAATATGGCTGGTGGCAGATGGTGAAATTTTGTTCGCGACCTTTGGCGGTGGAAACTCTCCAGCTTAAACGGTCCATCTAAAATCTCAAAACCAATCGGGTTATTGAAGCAAACAATAAACATAATTCGTTGACGATCGTCGATTTTTTAAATCATTTTTTCAAACAAAATGGTGACGAATCGAAATTCGAGCATCCAAAATCTATGAAAAAGATCGTCATTTTTACGTAACTATTTTAAAAAAGGTCGATTTAAAGCAAAGTGAGATCGTCAACGACCTTTAAATGTTTCTCATCATATCGCCTGTAAATTTGGAAACAATCCATCAAGTGGTTCTCGATATATCATGTCCACCGACTTTGAAAACAGTATCATCTGCCGGCGGCCATTTTTTTGCTGTGTTTCTGTATTTTTTGGTGATTTTTAAAAAATATTCGCTATATATGTACCGTTGTGTTGAAAAAAAGCGATTCTTTTTCACCAACCGTTCCCCAGAAAATAAAATCAAAACTTGACAATTTTTGCGGCTCTCTAGGTAGATGTAGGCCCCTTAACTTTGGCCAATTCTCAAAACCCGTCCTTGAATATCAAAATCCTACAAAACCCCAAACGTTCTCATGAAAAATGTAGTTTGTCTTTTCGCGGAATTTATTTTCCCGAGTGACGTTGAAGTTTTTAACGTTGCACCGCAACAAAAGTTATTTTTTTTCTTCATTTCTTCATCTTTATTATAATCGACCTTTTTTCAAATCCATTAAGCCCGCAGTTCTCCGCTTAGGATAAGCAAGACCGTTTCGGCGATTCGCGTTACATAAATCGCCGAAAAATGTCAGCAATAGAATAAAAATTTGATAGTTGAAGTTTGCATCGTTGGAATGCAACGAATTTATTTTTCGACCGATCAAATTTACGGCAAACTTTTTTTAAGGTCCTCGTTAGACCGACACCCCAAATATATCGAGAAATACATTGGATAACGATAAAAATGGAGAAAAAAGAAGATAAAAAATAATTTTCATTGCATTCCAACAATGCAGACTTCAACAACATTGAAATATAAAGAAATTTTTATTTATGCTATTAACGTTTGCATCGTTCGAATTCAATCAAAATACTTTATCATTTTCTCATTTCTTTTTTTTGATTATCTAGAATATTTTATTTCGCAGCTTTTGGTTATAAATTTTGATCAAAGATTCTCAAAAATGTTTCAGTCGACGTCGTAGCCCAAATTTGCGAAAAAAAAAAAAATTTTGCAAACTTCAACTTCAACTTCACCGTTCTTGTTTATCTAATTACTCAAATTTTTGTTGCAGATTTTTCTATAGAAATCCCCGAATTACTTTTCCAAATGGCGATCTACATTCGAGACACGCAAAAAAATATTTCGCACAACAATAAAAAATAAAAAGAATTTTCGTTGCGTTCCAACGATGCACACTTCAACACCATCAAAAATTAACTTTCGTTACATCCCAACGATGCACACTTCAACACCATTAAAAATTAACTTTCGTTGTATCCCAACGATGCGAACTTCAAAATCATTTCCTCGTCAAATATCATTAGTTCAATCAGTACAAATTCACCGTAGCCTTCAACCTGTTCGAAAAAAATGAGCTATCCGATTGTATCCCGGTGACGTTGCGGGGCTGTAAATTTTGTCGGAACGTTTCTTCAAGGGGGCATGCATTGGGATGGTGGAAGGGCAGAAGGAGCGATGCAACGGGAGCCCTGTGACCTCGCCTTGGTCGGGTCAGACACACCGTAAGGCGCGTTTCAGCACTATAAACCCATAATGTTATTTATGTCTCAAATGATTCGACCCTTAGGCTCGTGATTTACGACGTTGGTTCTCTCTTTCTCTCTTTTTCTACTCTTCGCGTACTTGCATGGCTCGTGTTATATTTACGGTAAAGTGCAGACGTGCATATAGACGGGGGGGAACGAGGGGCGGCAAAAGTTGCGTGAAAATAAAGCCGTTATTTATGCCGGAGCAATTTGCGACCGGGCCGACATAGCTCGCATCTGAGCTACACCGTGGCTTATTCTCAAACGCATTTGGTACCGCAGCCTCGAAGCTCGCTGAATTTTCCTCGCCCCGGCATACTCCCAATGTGTATTCCCGCCTGCACTTGCTGCTGTTTCGTGTACTGTAAATCTGCGAACGGTCGTAAATAAAGTCCCGATACGTGAGCACCCAAGTACAACGGCGCAGCATCTTCGGTGCGTGAATCAAGTTCAGTGGCGCGCGAAATGCAATGGGCGCGAAATCCATTCAAATCCAATTTACCACCCAAACCTTTGACATTTTATCGCACGAAAATACGCCCGTTGCGCGTCGACTTTAAACGTCATTGATTCAAAGTCGACATGACGTGATGTTGAAGTTTGCATCATTCGGATGCTACGATGTTTTTTTTCTTCTTCGTATCTCTATCCTCAGTCGACCAAAACATTTGTTTTGTAGATTTAGGTCGTAAATGTCTGATAAGGATACCTAAGAATTTAATGGTGGCTTTCGTAGCCTCAGTTGGTAGGAATAAAAATTGTGCAATGAAAAAGAAAATCTATTGCATTCCAACCATGCAAACTTGGACATTGTGGCAACCCAAATTTTTCATTTGGGTACAGCTTAACGTTTCGATTTGGTTTAGCAACTGAAGCTGCATCAGTAGAACGCTGCGGGAAATTTCTTTGATTTGCCACGTTACCAACGTCTTTGGGCTACGAAAATCACTTGAACACATTTTGGTATTATTAAAGTGTAAATCTGTAGACATTGGTTTCGGTAATAATCAAAATTAGGCAATTTAGTGATAGAAGGATTACCGTTCTATTCTAACGACGCAAACTTCGGAATTGTGGACTGTTGAATCGGCTGTTAAACGAATTGAAATCGCAACAGTAGGTAAGAGAATTTAGGCATGCGCATTGGGCAAATTTACGCCTTCAAGCTTTACCAATGTGCAATACGAAAATACAATATTAAGTCAAGTACATCGTATGTTTAATTTGTACATCAAAATACAATATTACATGTAGTTTATTGTACATGCATAATTTGTACACTAATGGAATTGATTCTGGACACTTTTCAAATTTATTAAAATATCGAATTTATTGATCTTTTTTAGGTTGTAATTACTTAAATGTTATATTTTTATCAAAGTAGGCTTATTGAGGCAAATATTAAGTAGAAAAGTGATAGATTATAATGAAAACATTACAATATTATTTCGACGTAGCAGAATATACATTGTCTGCGTAAATTTCAAAAAAGCAAATTCAATTAAAAGTTCAATAAAGTATATTCCATTAGCACACGTAAAGTATATTCAATTTACACACACATATGTATACATTTTTACATACTAATATATAACGTATATCACGATAAATAATACCATTTTGAATATACTGCATATTCATTTTTCATATAAAAATGCAATGCTGTTGTAGTGTGCATAGTTGGACATTCTGATTTCATTTTTCTTCATTTTAATCGTTATCCAAAATATTTTTCGATAGATTCAAGTTGTGGGTCCCTAATGAGAAGGTTAAAAAAAGGTTTGCGGTAGCATTGATATGTAAAAAAATTGCAATTAGAAAAAAAAATCGTTGCTTTCCAACGATGCAAATTTCGATACGTTGTTGAAGTTTGCATGGTTAGAATGCAACGAAGGTTTCTTTTGTATTCTCATATCCTAATTTTCATTATTGTGTGAAATCTTTTTTGCAGAAGAATATTGTCGATCTCTCAATAAGAACCTTAAAATATGGTTGAACAATTTATGCCGACGAAATATTTCCAAAAAAATTCAACCATTCAGAAAACTTAATTATCATTGCACTCCATCAATGCAAAGTTCAGTCTCATACTTCGATACAATAAAATGCATTACATTTAACATATTGTACATTGACTTTATACACGCATAACGATGTATTTCAATATTCCAATAAATTAAGCTTACCGCAATACAAAAATGCAAAACGAAAGGTTTTTCGTGTCCCAAAAGTTGTTACGTATCGACATTATCAGTAGGCCAAATAAATATCCGTCCGTGACGAGTCTGCATGCTTTCCGCGGAAAGACAGAAGTAAAAATCAAAAATGCACTGTCCCACATAGTCTCGTCTAGCAATCTTCGAGAGATATATACCCCTTCCCCCCTCTCCCCATCTTTGTCTCTCTCGCTCCTTCTCGTTTTTTTCTCTCCGTCTCTCCGCCAGTGGCGATTGCGCTCGCTCGCGAACGCAAGTCGCGTTCTTGATGAGAGCTCGCCATCAAGGGCCAAAGACCTCGGGCACGTAGGACGATGCACCCTCGACGGCCTTGTCCCAGCAATACAGTCCGGGGATTGCGAGAGCCTTCAGTGTCGCGCTACGCTGCACTGGCCTCATGTTGCAGTTCGTTGCTTGTAACCGACCGTATCCCTCTCTCCGTCTTCTCTTCATGACTCTCTCCTCCGTCTCGCACATCGTGGCACGGCAATTTTTCATTGAAATGCTCGATAAAACGACGGACGTCAGTGGAATATTTCATTGGACGTAATTTCACTTTTTTTTTTGTCAGATGAGAGAAAGAAGGAGATAAAAATTGGAAAACCTTTCGTGCTGGGAGGAATATATCAGCGGGGGGGGGGGGGGTTGGTGGGCATGTTGGCGATGCACAAAAGTGCAACGCTTGAGCGCAACGCTCGGCCATGGCGCGGCGATGCCACTGACCCATTAATACATCTAAAACAACAAGGGCATCGTCCCTCTCGCGTTCATTTCGCACACCACGTAACCAGTAGACATCCTCTTTGATAAACTTCCAGTCTGGACTCTTAAATAGCGCGTTATCGTGCCAGCATACTGCAGCAGAATACGAAACCGACTGTGGTCGATGCGTGGCCCATGCGGCTTCGGCGATCACGTTTAGCAGCGTTGACCTGGGGCAATACTCGGTGGGTGACCGCTCAGCGGCGTACCGGGTTGCGCGCTGACGCGCAACCAAACGCTGACCAAACAGACGGCCCCGGTTAGAAATCCTGCTCCGGCTAAAAAAAGACCTGATCAGGCATCCTGACTTTTTTTTTTATGCCTTGATCAGGATTTTTTTATCAACCCCTGATAATTTTTGTGACACTTTCCCTGATTTCGGTCTGACGAGGGTAAAAAATCAAGGCTTGGTCAGGGTGAAAAGTGAAGGCCTGATCAGGGTGAAAAGTGAAGACCTGACATGCAGTCCGAGGAGAGAAGTTCGCTGTTGCTTCGGAAACCACCATCTCATCACATTCTTCATTGCACTGTCAAAAAAATATTTCATTTTAATAGGATCTATTTAAGGGGCTATACCAGTGTGAACGCTGAAAATTTGGGTGATTTTCGGGAATTTTTTTAAAGAAAAGTACTCGATTAAATGTTTCGGAAAATTAAGAATATATTTGGCTATATTTGACCTATATTACATAATTTTTTCATAGAAAAATATTGAGACCCAAGCGACTTACGCGCTGCCTTCGGAGGCGCCAGAAAAAAAGTTCCTCCACTGCTGACATGATTCCGGCCGATTGAGTAGCTGAAACCAAAAAATGAAAAAATATCGTTAATCTGGAAGGTATTTCCTGTACAATGACGTAGGATTTTCGAAAAATATCAAAATCTAACAAAATGGCGTAGTTATGAAAAAAAAGTCTGTTTTCTTGCCTATAAAATGGTCGTTTTTTTCAATGCCAAATCGGCAATTTTCATCCAATCAAAAATATCCCACGTCATCGTAGAGTAAATATATTCAAGAGTACTCAGTTCATCTTTCAAGTCAATCTGATAATTGCTCTTTGAGTTACAATATCAGCAAATTTGGAAAATCTCATTTTATATTCTTGAAAGTATAAAAATCTTGAAAATATAAATCTTGAGAGTACAAAAATCTCATCTCATATTCTTGAAAGTATAAACTGTCGAAAAAGGCAACAAAAAAATCGATTTTTTAAAAGTGTCACACTAATATAGCCCCTTAAATCAAATAAGTTTTTTACTACGATCCTATTTGTTACAAATATATTTTTTTAGAATATTCAATAGAATATTTCATAAATCCAAAATAAATTGGAATACTTAAGTAAGAGTTCTACCACGATGATTTTGTATCATAATCCGTCATTCCCTGGCCTTCTGAATAGAATTTTTCGAAGAAAATATTTCTGCCTCCACATGGGATCGAACCTAGAACCTACCTACTTATAGCTACGCACGCTGCCCCTATGCTACCGAGTGTTTGTAGCATTACAGTGGCATACGAGACCACATTAATTCCTATAATTATTCGTTGTATCACATAAACTATATCAATTAGTTAATATCATTGTGATAATTAGAGACTTTTATCGAATATCATGCTATAGATTTTTCAAACATAACCTATATATACATAACTCCTTTTTCTCTTCGCCCTCTCTTCCCCCTCCCCTTAAATGTGTGTATTGTAATCAAGACGGATCATTCATTCAATCAAACAGAAAAATGTTTGTCTCTACGAAAATTCTATTCAATTTAATTTCTTTTAAGTAAATAGATACATTTAGTGGATTTATCTACATTGTTTTCTGAACCGAGGAAACCGAATCACACATTTCTTAGGAATAAATAAAATATTAGGAATATTAAAAAATATACTCATAGAGTGGACAATATGTCTCGACGTATTGACGACGCGCTAATATATATAGTTCGTCTGCCGTTTGATAAGAGGTTAGGCGTGTAAATGGCGCCAAACTGTACATAGGTCCGGTTACTTGATGATTGCTTGAAGCTAGCCAGATCAGGCGGCTTGAATTAAGGGCTCAGTCCACTCTAGAGGCCGAAAAAATAGGCTATTTGGGATTTTTTTTTCAGAAAAACTACAAAATAAATCGAGACTACAAAAAAGGGTGTTTATCATACATATCAGTGACTGTATACAAAAATTTTTTTTAAGCGATTAATTTCAAAATATCGGCTGTGCAGCGTTTATCCCAAAACTGCATTTTTTAAGTTTGCCGGAAACATAACTCAGACAACTTTCAACCGATTCACTTGAAATGTTGAATGTATCTTGAAAAGTACATTGTCTATGGAAGTACGTAGGATGTTTTTTATATTGCATAGTTCATTTGTTATTAACAATTATCTGACGATTTTTTAGGCAAATTTTTGGAAAGTGAACCGATAAAATTAAACTTTCTGAAATTGCCGGATCATTTGACACGTTAACGGGTTACCCCCACGTGTAGCGCAAAAAAAGGCCTTTTTCATGAATTTTTTTTAAAGAAAACTACAAAACTTTTTAAATCGATCAATATAACATTTTAAAGAACACATCTTGAAGAACTTTCAGTAATTTTTTTATTGAAAAATATTACATTGTTTAGTGGCAAATGGCCGTCAATGAAATAATGTTTTTATATACACGGTTTGCGGTGACCAACATTGCGGCGAAGTGGATCATCTGAAAAAAAAAATGCGGATGGATTTAGTCAAATATAAGTATAAACTAGTCTTTAATCGAAGGATTTAAAAAAATATTCATTTTTCACAAAATGGCGGACAGTCAAAGTTAATGGTTCGATTTTAACGAAAAAAATCGAACGATTAAAGACTACATTTTTATGTATTAAATAAGCCTGCAAAATTTCACGAAGATCGGTTCATTAGTGTTCGAGTAATCTTGGTCACCGACTTCAGAAATGCCATTTTGAGAAAAACGCGTTTAAAGTTTCAATATCAGTTTACACGAAGAAATTTTTTTTTTGTAAACTTACATAGAGTCATCTATTCCGGGCCCATACTTCCGTATGGGCCCGGATACTTATACTTCCAAAAAATGCAATAAAAAAAAATCAATTTTTTCAAAATCGCAAGTGGGGGTAACTCCTTAATCGTTCACAATTTTGCCCCTGATATGTAACACGGAATTGACTCAAACGCGGTCTCACATCAAGAATCGAAAATGGAAAATGAATTGAGGAATGGAAAATGGAGACACGTGAGTGTCTCGTAAGGTAACGGTACCAATGCTCGGACGGGTCCCAATTTTCGGACAGTAGTTCGAATACTTCACTATATTACATATATAATTGATAGTTAACGAAAAGTAACGCTTGCATTCTATTCAGCCTTCAATTATTAATTGATTACTGGAAAATTGTACGTTAATAACGAATTTTAGTAGTGAAATTGACGAGTTATATTAACGAGTCCGAGTCAGCCATGTCATGAATGCACTTTTCTAAACCGAAGAACCAAAGAGTTGCAATAATTTGTGATAGTAATAGGAGTTTATTTTTTATCGATTTCTAGACTAGACTTATGATCCATCGAAAGTGAATCGAACCGACTTTTCGAAACCGTCGTTAAATTTCGGTTTGGATAAGGTTTTATATAATAAATTCAGTGTCCCATTAATTGGGACATGTATCACACGCATGTACCACGGTCGAAGCTCATCCACAGTGATCTCGTCCGATCACTAGTACGAGAGCACGTAGCCATAGAGACCAAATCGCCGGACGCCACGCGTTGTTGATTTCGTTTCGCTGCGTACCTCGCGATAAATGACTTATTACTGACTTAGTTTGGGATTTTGAAAAAAAAAGAAGTGAAAAAAGAAGGGAAAAAAGAAGAGAAAATCAATTGGTAAGTACATGTGTCCTATATTTAGATCTTACGTACCAGTTCAACATAACCTTGCAACCATAGGAATCAATTTCTGCATGTCCGAAAATTGGGACATGAGCGTGTCCGAACATAGGTACGTAACGCTAACAGCTGTCCGAAAATTGGTACATTTTGTGTTATTGAACATTAGAGCGTATAAAAATAAAAATATTTAACTTACCGGCAGTTAATGCATGTGTTTTGAAAACTAGAATTTACGAGCTTGACGTTAGGTCCGGTCATTTTTTTTTTAACGTTCCTTAAATGAATACTAAATCCTATAATCTAAAAATGCTCTTAACCGTCCGATCATTGGTACCGTTACCTTAACTAGAAACAAGTCACAATCTCATTTTCTTCGGTACATCACAGTTTCGAGGCAAAAGTGTACAATTTTCGCGCCAATCCATTTTCCTCCGTCCAATTCGCGCGGAGAAGATCGCGAGGCAAACGGATATCCCAAAGAAAATAGTTCGAATCCTTCGAGACATCTGTGGTCGATACGACGGTGCGGCGGCAGATGTTGGCAAAAAAAAGAAACTCGCGCGCCTCCAGCGTTGAAAAAACTGTGCTGGAAAGGGTGGTCCAGTTGTTCTTCGCTTCGAAGTCGAGCCTCTCGCGCGCTCTCTCTCCCTCACTCTCGCTCTCTTGCTGGTCTCCTCGTTGCTGTCGTGTTTTGCTCGGTATGCTCTCGGCAAAAGGGCCGAGGTGCGCTCTCGCGCTCGGCAACGAGCAAAGGTCGAGGACCCTACGCGTTAAGAGCAAAGAACTCCGAGGCTTATCCTCGGGATTTGCAAGTGGGCAAAATATGGCCACTGCGCGATATGTAGGTCCCTTGGGTCAAATAACGTTAGATAAGAGCCATTCGAAAGGAATTCCCGAGCGTTTGCACACTGCTAAGGGAGTGGAAACGATTGGACCTAGCATAGTCTGCAGCCAACTTAATCTTCATCTTCACCCGCACCGAATACGATCTAGTGCCGATCACAGTCGCCAGGTTCAATTGCATTCTTGGATCACTTCCATTTGTCGATTATCGAAGGCGAAATGCTGAATATAGTCGCCAGATTCAATTGCATTTTTGGATCATTTCGATTTGTCGATTATCGAAGGTGATATGCCTTCATAGCACTTCATGCCTGCATGTCCCTTATAGCACCCTTTTTTTATCCAGTGTGACACTTTAAAAAATCGTTTTTTTTTGCCTTCTTCGACAGTTTATACTTTCAAGAATATCATTATCATTTATATCATTAATATCAATATTATTTTATCTTGCAAAAATCGATAGTTAAATCTTTAAACGCGTTTTTCTCGAAATGAGATTTTTCAAATTTGCTGACATTGTAACTCAAAGAGCAATTATCCGATTGACTTGAAATTTGAACTGAGTACTCTTGAATATATTTACACTACAATGACGTAGGATATTTTTATTGGATGAAAATTGACGATTTGGCATTGAAACAAAACGACCATTTTATAGGCAAGAAAACATTTTTTTTCTCATAATTACGCCATTTTGTTAGATTTTGATATTTTTCGAAAATCTTACGTCATTGTACAGGAAATACCTTCCAGTTTAACGACATTTTTTCCTTTTTCGGTTTCAGCTACCCAATCGGTTGGAATCATGTCAGCAGTGGAGGAACTTTTTTTTGGCGCCTCCGAAGGCAGCGCATAAGACGCTTGGATCTCAATATATTTCTATGAAAAAATTATGCAATATAGGTCAAATATAGCCAAATATATTCTTAATTTTCCGAAACATTTAATTGAGTACTTTTCTTCCAAAAAATTCCCGAAAATCACCCAAATTTTCAGCGTTCACACTGGTATAGCCCCTTAAGCCCGCGACAATTTCGCTGACTTTCCCTCGAAAGTAGAGGGAGAAAGAGAGAGAGACGGCGCTACCCGGCTAACCTACTACTCCGCTCCTTGCTACTGGTTCATACGCTCTGAGCCTCATGGTGTTTTGCGCGGGCACAAGTCGGTGACCGGTACGTCGATCCCTCGGACGAGGCGAAGAACCTTCGACTCCGGGAGGCACCGCCGATTCTACGTGGAATCGCCCGTTCCACCGTTGCTGGGCCGCTGTTAGCTCATTCTTTCAGAGCCACGACGTTCGCACGGTATGCAGGAATGGGAAGTACTTTAGAGCTCCACCGAGCCATTTTGCGAAAGATCCCGCTGAGAGCTCCTCCAGGCCCTTGCAACGAGCCTCACGACAGCAACTCCTCCGAGCCCAATTGCGCTTTGATGCTTCAAGCGCACACGTCGAGAGTGCGAATTGACTTGGCATATTGAAACAAAGCATATTTCCCGGTGATGCAATCGTTAACTACTGAAACAACTTGAATATGTTGTTTTTTATGGTTCACCGTAAGTAGACCCTAATGAATTCAGTCATGGGTAATTATACTTTACGATTTCTCATTGGAGGTTTGTAAAGATAGCTACACACAGAAAAAAGATTTGTTAAGGCGTTACCCCCACTTGTAGCGCAAAAAAGGCCTTTTTCATGATTTTTTTAAAAGAAAACTACAAAACTTTTTTAATCGATCAATATACCATCTTAAAGAACACATCTTGAAGAACTTTCAGTAATTTTTTTATTGAAAAATATTACATTGTTTAGTGGCAAGTGGCCGTCAATGAAATAATATTTTTATATACACGGTTTGCGGTGACCAACATTGCGGCGAGGTGGATCATCTGAAAAAAAAATGCGGATGGATTTAGTCAAATATAAGTATAAACTAGTCTTTAATCGAAGGATTTTAAAAAATATTCATTTTTCACAAAATGGCGGACGGTCAAAGATAATGGTTCGATTTTAACGAAAAAAAAAACGCCATTTTTTTTCGAAAAAAAAAATCGAACGATTAAAGACTACATTTTTATGTATTAAATAAGCCCGCAAAATTTCAAGAAGATCGGTTCATTAGTGTTCGAGTAATCTTGGTCACCGACTTTAGAAATGCCATTTTGAGAAAAACGCGTTTAAAGTTTCAATTTCAGTTTACACGAAGAAAATATTTTTTTTTTTGTAAACTTACATAGAGTCATCTATTCCGGACCCATACAGAAGTATGGGCCCGGATACTTATACTTCAAAAAAATGCAATAAAAAAAAATCGATTTTTTTTAAATCGCAAGTGGGGCTAACCCCTTAAGGACAAAGAAGTTTATCTCCCGGCGAATAAGTTTTCTTATTCGTATGTCGGCCTAATACGATTTTATTAACAGCTAAGAACATTTTTTATTTAAGATTATGTTTAAGATTTACTAAGAATTTTTCTGAACTTCTAATAGGATATATAAGTTAGAAGAAATAGGTGTTTTATATCCGACAAATAGAGATTCTTCATAATCCCTCAGCTGGTTTTTGTCGAGGAATCGTGTCATTTCGTTCGTCATTATTTTCTCACTTGAACGTTTTTTTCCTCACTTTATAGTCTTACTTACACTTAAATCATTCCTCACTTTCGAGTTTGTCACACGGAAAAAAAGAAACAGCGAAAATCACAGTATAAACCGCATGAAAAACAGGGTGCTATATTTCATTTTACAGTGAAACAAAGTAATGTAAATCCTGTCCTACAAAAATGACGAATTTTCCTGTACACACTGATATTTTTACAGTTACACTGGATTATTTACAGTTCGGTATTGTGAATACATCAGTGTCTTCAGTAAAAATATTTAACTGTAAAATTTACATGAGATCACTGATTTTTATACTGTACGCAAACTGCAAGGGTTACAGTGTACACTGTATTGAGTACAGCGTGATTCATTAAATTTCACAGTGTGGCACGGTAGTTTTACTCTTCTTTCGACAGTTCATGACGTTATCTGTGCACTCTGAGATTTCTACAGTTAGACTGGTTTATTTACAGTTTGATATTGTGAATACATCAGTGATTTCAGTAAAAATATTCAACTGTAAAATTTAAATGCGATCACTGTTTTTTATGCTGTACGCACATGAGGCACGAGGCCAGGACACAAAGGATTGCCAGTTAGTAGTGCGTGGTTGATGGGACGCGGACATCGAAATTTGTGCGACAGAATTCAAGAAATTATAAAGAAAGAGAGAATTTAAAAAAAGGTACGTTCTTGTGTAATTAGGACTTGTCTCGCGCGTGGAGTGAGGCACGTGGCCAGGACACAAAGGATTGCCAGTTAGTAGTGCGTGGTCGATAGAATGCGAATGTTGAAATTTGTGCGACATAATTCAAGAAATTATAAAAAAGAGAGAATTATTTACAAAAAGGTACGTTCCTGTGTATGTGACTGATTTTTTAATATTTTCTACACAGTTTTCTCAAACTTCTTTTATGGATAAACGTTTTTTTGTGTGTCTCACTCAGTTCAGTATATTCTTAATATATATATATATATATGTGTGTGTGTGTGTGTGTGTGTGTGTGTGTGTGTGTGTGTGTGTGTGTGTGTGTGTGTGTGTGTGTGTGCGCGTGCGTGCGTGTGTGTGGGTGTGTGTGTGTGTGTGTGTGCGCGCGTGCGTGTGTGTGTGTATATATTACATTGCTTACAATATACATTGTAAGCGAAGGTTTCGCCGAACTTTTTTAATTTTATGTTTATAATCAAATTTACAGTGTGACGTTGTAAACGGTATTCACTGGTTAGGACCTGTCTCGAGCGTGGCGCGACCACGACACAAAGGACTGGCAGTTCTTTCAGCGCTTTAATTGTTCTTTCAGCGCTATCTAATGTTATTTTTACCCCTAATTTTCTATAATATACGATTTGTGGCCTTATTAAATTACGGGGTTCACCAAGTTTGAATTACAGTATTAAAACAAGAAGGTTTCCCGTGTTCACACTGTAAAAAGCAACGGTTCAAAACTGAAACTATACCTGTTGCTAACCAGTTTCTAGAACAGAGGACTTCACTGTTAAAACACCTACATAAACTCTGTCAATATAACTGGCGCATTCATTGTACATAATACAGATTAACCAACTGTCATATTACAAGTTTTGTTAAATTTATATTACAGTGTTGAACTGTCAAAATTTACTTTTGACTACACTCTATTTTGGACTATGTGTTCCAGTAAAAGATACAGTAGAGCGGTTCGAGTCCAAAGAGGACAGTATAGAAACTGTAATAATTTACTTTGAGCACACTGTATTTTGAGCACTGTGTTTCAGGTAATATCGCTGTGCAATCGCTCGAGTCCAATGCGAACTGTGTAGCCCCTGTATTTTGTACTATTTCTTTTTTTCCGTGCACTTCCGAAACGCAACACTGACACTTGTGCCAAAACCATTGGCATAGGAAGAAGCTACATGGTAAGCGTATGCGCGAGTTACATCTGACCAGCGACCTGCTGTCGGGCCCGTCGCGTTGAAAGGCATAGTGCGCATGCACCCATTAGTATCATAGTCGCGAAATAAAAGGTTTTCGTGATTGGGAAGTAGTATTTATTTGATTTGAGGGAATATTTATTCAAATGTCCTATTTTAAATATGGCTTTTAATTGATGTGAAAAATCGGCACGTAAAAAAACATATTTAGTGACGCCGAATAAATGCCATAGTTACAATCACATAAAAACATAATTAAGAGTAAACATTTATCAATTTCCAATAAATTATGTTCTAATATGCCAATTTATTGGAACATAATAAATCTGTTTTCTGAGTGTAGCCAAGCCGAGCTCTTCGTTTAAATGAAAATGCCGCCTGTCTGATTGACAAATAATCCGCGTATGGATTTTACGATCGAGAATGATTGATGTTGCGGATTCAACGTTGAAGTGATACTTGCTGGCGAGGCGGTGCGAAGGGCCTCGTTAACCGAGGCGTCATTAATGACGTGTCTTCGCGTTCTCCTCGCTGAATCATATAATTAGCTGAGAATACGAAGAAAGAAGACTGCAAAAAATCGTTTCCTGCCCCCCCCCTTTTATTGTGTCTCCGCTGAGCATGGATTGCGAAGAGAAAATGGCCAAGTTTCGCAAGTCTTAGCTAGGTTCAAGGTACGCGCTATCTCGAGCTTGAAGCAATGAACTCAGTGAACTCTCGCAGTCGCGTGCAACAGCTTGGATGACTTGTGTGATAGTGTGCTAGAGATGTGGTACACACTGCAGTGGAGAACTATCGATGGGCACATCTACCGGTATAGAGACTGAAGATGTGATATTGGGCTAGCCAATGGGTAGCTGATGTTTTGCTGATACACCAGCAGTTGATTCGCACGTAAAATGGTTGGGGTTCGGCTTCGGTGGTACTTCGAGTAAAGCAGGGTTTGCATGGCCGATACTTGGCCATGCACACTTGGATACGGTGCATGGCCGATACTTGGAGCGGTGACCGCTTCGCTGTGCATCGGCTGGCGCACTAACCGGTCAACGGAAGGCTCACTTTCGAGACTTTGGTGTAGATACTTGAGTGAATCGTCTGGGCACCAGAGAATCAGAATAATATGGCGCCCTCTATGTGGCTTTGAAGTTTGCATCGTTGGAACGCAACGAAAATTAAAGGAAGGTCCCTGAGTAAACGGCGAGAAAAGAGAGAACACTTCGGGAATTTTTATCTCGAAAACTAATGTTTCGATTGGATCCGGGTTTTTTTTATTGAAAAATATGTACATTGAGGTATGTTTAGGAATTTTTAAAAATAAATTCGTTGACTGGAAGCGATTCAAAGGCGATTATCTCGAAACATAGTTTTCAAAGTCGGTGCCAGATGTATCTCGAAAACAGCTTGTCCGATTTTGTTCAAATTTGGATAGAATATTCTTCGATAGTTTTTCTCGTTCGCCACGTAGGATTTTTTTGAAACTTTCATTTTTGACGGAATTGCTACCGTTTTAATTTAACATTTGTTTTTCGTTCGCAATTTCCGACGATTTTGGATTGCATACACATTGCATAAAAAAGCAATGGTTCAATCAAATGAAAAACCCCTACGTGGCGAATGAGAAAAACTATCGAAGAATATTGTGTCCAAATTTGGACAAAATCGGACAAGCCGTTTTCGAGATACATCTGGCACTGACTTTGAAAACTATGTTTCGAGATAATCGCGTTTGAATCGCTTTCAGTCAACGAATTTATTTTAAAAAATTCCTAAACACACCTCAATGTACATATTTTCCAATAAAAAAACCCGGATCCAATCGAAACATTAGTTTTTGAGATAAAAATTCCCGAAGTTTACCCTTTTTCTCGCCGTTTACTCAGGTACCTCCCCTTAAATTTTCTAGATTGCCAAAGCATTTTTTCGGTCGATTTCGGCTACCAAAATCACTTGAACGTTTTCCAGGATTATTATTAAAAATCTACAACATAAATTGGCAAGAAGATATTTCCGACAATAATGAAAATAGAAAAAGAAAAAAGTTTCGTTGCATTCCGACGGTGCAAACTTCTACACCGTCCATCTAGACAGGTACCGGTTTTTCCCAGCTTCCCCGTACCCTCAGTAAATGCGGTATATCGTAGCTTGAGACGGCCGTGGATGCAACGGAAGTTAGGTTGGATTAGCGTAGTGCTGGTAGGAAGTGATAGGAAAGGTAATACGTTCGAACTCAGGAGATAGAAAAATACAAGATACTACGATGCGTTCAACATGAGAACGACACAGCACCGCGCGGCTTTGAGCGGTACCGTACCATTGGGTGCAGAGCCCGTTTGGTAACGTTGAGAGGGTAAAGAGAGCGTCGCATTAGGCGGGATCTGACCGTATGAATTTAGGTTCGGAAGCGTGTTGTTCTCTCGTTGAACGCAGTTTATACTGGTTTATTGGCAATTGGTCAACTATCCGTAACCAATACACCATTATTAGTTAACTATAAGTACAAAGTCACGTTTTCTGCTGATGACATATAATCGACCATTTTTTTCAAACGCAATTAATTTCCTGCACTTTTCGTCTCCGTGCACCTCCATTGAACAATATTCAAAATATGTTCTAAGGTCATCAGACGCGATTATGGTGAAAGACAATGGAGAAGAAGTTTGCATCGTTGGGTAGAACGAAAATTCTCTGCAATTTATTACTTTCATTATTATCCAAAATTATATTTTGCACATTGAGATCGTAGATCGTTAAATAAGAATTCTAAAAAATGTCCGCGCGATTTTCGCAGCTTAAATCGGCCGAAGGAAATTTGGGAAAAAAAATCAGTTTCGATGCTTCCTAACGATACAAACTTCAACGTCATGAAGAACAATGTATTCGAGCAACAATCTCGTAACCCAGACGAGTCCTCCACTACTGCGATTCACCGTATACCTTCCATTGATAAAACTCCGCATCATCAGTTGTCCAAAACGATTACTTTCAATTGGAAAGTTTTAAGGGGTTACCTGGGTTTCGAAGCCGAATAAAGCATATTTTCTCTATAAAAAAAATAAAAATTATTGTATTCAAATTGTTAAGCACATTAAAGAGCAACATATCAAAAATATTCTTAAAAAATTTCATTAAAAAATCTGGGAAATTCAGCCGGTGGGACCTGGTGATCGGACACCCCTTAAAAAAGTGTCCTCGTGGTGGTCAGGATAGCTTATGATAGCTATAGCTGAGATTAAAAAACCAAATTTTTTCTGTTAGTAGATAAGTATAGAGCTTGTGATTGAAAGGATTTTTTTTTTTATTGAAATTAAATTTTTTGGCAGAGTTGTTTGCAAAATAGTTCAATTTTTGATACAATTTACACTACATATATCCTTTTAAAATGAGTTGTAATCGAAAAAAAACCTTCGTTCAATCACTAGTCAATGCTATTTTGAAGAACTCTGCAAAATTTCAATAAGATCGGTGCATTCGTTTTTGAGCAAACGTGTCCACCGACTTCAAAAATAGTGTTTTGCAAAAAATGCGATTACGTGCGTCGCTCCCAGGCGGTCTTTCCCAACGGGGGGAATTCCCAAAGGCTCTCTCCCTAGACTTTTGCTCCGATTAACTTAAACTTTGGGAGAATATTCTAGACATATTCTACTATTAGATAATAAAATTGAAAAAAAAAACGGATTTTTTGAAATTCCCAAACCCACGTAACCCCTTAAGCACGAGACGAGTGCCAGGACGATATTAACGTAAACCGCGCGTATATAATTAAGGTACCAGACTCCCTAGTCGGCGTTAAATTAATCCGAATTAATTTCCTGTGTCTCGAGTTGTCCTCGTTGAGTATGCGAGATTTGTCATACACATACAAATGCACAGGCATGTTACACATTGTGGGTCTCTTTGTCTCCCCCCTCTCTCTCTTTCAGTCAGTACCCCGAGCAATTCGCCCATGACATTGGAGTCTTCCAGACCCGTTGCGCGTCCCCTCTCTCCACAAAGGAACCCCGCGGTCTTCCAAGAAGGATTTCGTCCCTTTGTGACGTTCCCATCAGGAAAATAATCGCGTTGGATCGGCGTCTAATGTCGCGGAATCCGCGAAATTTCTCCCAAAGTGTCATCATATTCGGAGCCCTGTCCAAATTGTAGAATGTTCCGTGGCAATCATCGGGTCGTGTCCGTCAATAATCCAGCAGACGTTTCGAACGTTGAGCCAACGCTTACGCGCGAATTTCCGAGCTCGCGGGCAAACACACGCACACCCGAGCGGAGAGTCACCACCGCGGGGTGGAAAGTTGCGGCTGCTGCTGCTATTGCTGCTGCTGGGCGCAGTGGGCGTTGCAAGGGTAGTTTAGCGGCGGTCGTCATGGAAACCCCGACAGGCTCAACGTATACTGCACCCCATCAAGGACCTTGAACGAGAAAATCGAAGGGCACGCACAACGTTGAGGCTTCTGTGTGCGAGCTCTTTTCGCACTGGTTGCGCGACGCTGGAGACCGCCATCATCCTCGATGTCGACGACGAGGACGACTACTCGACAAAAACGAGATGCGGGGCAATGCGAAAATTTTATACAGTTATCTATGTTTTTGTGTATATATATATATGGACTCATTCGGTGTCACTCTTACACCTTTAGAACTTGAATCGTTTATCCTCGATCGTCTCGCCTCTGCGACCATAAACTTTCCAAATATATTCCCTCGACCGACCCTCCCACACTCGTACTTAACCTTGAACGAAAAAAACACCGAAAAATAAGTTTTCAAAGTATCATTCCGACCCGACATCGGTCGTCGACTTTTTACTTTTTGTTTTTTTTTTTCGAACAACTTCTCCAGTCACGTGGTTTTTGCGACGCATTTCGCAAACTCGAAGGCATGTCTGCTAACTCATACGTAGAAGCCTCGGGTATTTGGATATGTATTTCGTATTACGCCGCGAAGGCGGGAGAGACTCGATGTCCCATAGTCATCTCTGCATAGATTACGAGCGTGAGAGAGTGAGGAGGGACGGTATCGAAAAATAATTTCATTTGTACGAAAATTGATCGTGAAGCAGGATTGAGATGAAGCAAACGCATGCAAACTGTATGTGGGTGGTGCTGAGATTTTCTATTTTTCTTTTTCTCTTATTATGCAGAATCTGTTTTTAGCAGATTCAGGGTGGGGATATCTCTGGTCAGGATTCTAAAAAAGTTCGAGGTCGTAGCCGAAATTTGGCAAGAATGTGGGAAATTAAATAAAAAATCATTTTGGGTCGCATCCCAACGACGAAAAGTTCAGCATCGTCAAGCCGGTAGAAGGTACCGTGCATCGTTGGTTACCAAATCAAATGAAGATGGCAGGCTGGCTTGACTGTTGCAATTTGGGTATTATGATCAGTTGGTTGACGACAAATATCGTGAGTAGGGTTGAAGTCTGCAACGAAAATTCTTTTCATTTCCTTATTGTTGATTATCGTAAAACTTTGAACAAGTTTTGGAAGTTTTTTGTAGGTAACTTTTTTTTAACATCCTAGATACCAACTTTTCTTGCTCCAATAGAACAGTGTGTTCTTTGGCTATCAAATGTATAAAAAAAAGTCAAGCTCCACGACCCCCTCACAATTTGATATATACATTTTTTAAAGTGTCAAAGTAGCGCCCAGTGTTTGGCTTCTTTGACAGGACATTGAAATGCAACTTATGTCAAAGATTAAGGGTTACTTTGGAATCATTTTGATAAAAAAAAACGTAATATTTTATGCATTATACATGGAATTAAATGAAAAACAACGATTTTTTATAACCAAATTGTCATCGTTATTAAGGCAGCAGAACTCGAACAATTTTCGTCCAAACGACTTTAAATTTTAACTGTAGCTTCTTACAAGGAACATCCCTCAGGTGACACCCTTCGATTTTGTTGAAATTTGGGTATGTTATAAAGCACCGAAAAGGAAGCGATACGTATTTTTATTTATCGGCGGAAAAACGGTTTTGAGGGGTGAAACGAACCATCGAAAACAAGGGTGTTGTTCGTTTTTCGTCGATAACGTTATCGTTCTCATCTCCAATGTATAGTGCACGAAAAATAAACATTGTTGCAATGTGAAATTTTTTAATATCTCGTACCGTTAAAACGTTATCGACGAAAAACGAAAAACATCCCCATTTTTGAGGGTGCGTTTCAGCCCTTAAAACCGTTTTTCCGCCGATAAAAAAAATACGTATCGCTTACTTTTCGGTGCTTTATAACATATCCAAATTTCAACAAAATCGAAGGGTGTCACCTGAGGGATGGTCCTTGTTAGATTGCTTTAACAGTCAAGTACGATCGCTTTTTCCGATGAATCGAAAATTGTAAAAAAAAATATATCACTTTTCAGATGAAAATTATGGTCGAAAAAACGAACTTTTTTAAAAAACTCGTCTCTATTTTTCTTTTAATTATTTTTAAATTCCCCCCGTGCTTGACTGCTCAAAATAATATAATTAACGAAAATATTTCACTCTTCCGGGATTAAATTTACGACAGCTCTACTGCGTGCCGCGGAGACGGTTGGCGGAAAAAGAGTAGTGCTATAGTGACTCGTGTGCCGCCATTTTGTATACTTTTCACAAATAATTTTTTTTTACCTACTTCAATATATGCCTTATAAAACCTAAAAGCTCTTTTGACCATGTATTTTATTTCTTTCTTAAAAAAAAATCCAAAGAAAACGGTCGAAAATGGGTCGTTACAATGGTGCCCTCCCTCAAGGAAACATTTTACATAAAAATATCAAGTACGTGGAGTGCTATTATAGGCACTTAGTGAGTCTTAAAATTGTCATTGAGATCAAAGTCAACTTGAGCAACATTACAATCAACTTTAGCAACATTATGATAAACTTGAACAACAAATTGATGTTCAAGTTGAGAGGTAGCCCTCTGAGAGATAGCGCTCTGTCAAAGTAGCCCCGAAAACTGTCAAAGTTACCCTAAATATCAAAGTAGCCCCGTTTTACGATATCGAAAATCGAAATTAGTAGATTTAGGGTGGAAATCGTTAAGTATCGATCCTAAAAAATGTTCGCGCGATTTTCAGAGCCAGAATCTGCCAAAGAAAGTCTGGGAAGTGGAGAAAAAAAATACTTCGTTGCATTCCAATGATGCAAACTTCATGGTTATATATTGTGATTGAATCAATGACGTTTAGAAGATTGTTCTGTGCGTTTATCAGTCAGATAACCGAGTTCCGACAAAGTGACGCCCATTTTGCATGCGTGTGGGAAATTAAATGAAACTCGATACGGGAGATTTAACGTGGATTCTCATTGGAATCTTGAGCAGCCTCAGGGCGAAGAGATTCATCCGCTACAGTGCCAGGCGTCGGGAAAGCAGGAGGACCTTGATCCTGAACGCTGGAAGGCCTCGGTGACGGTCGAGTCGCGCTGAGTGGCGCCCCCTATACTTCATCCCGCCGCGTGCACCCTACTCCTGGGGCATGCAACCGGGGCCACGGTCGCCGCGTTCTCTACCTTGGCGCATTCATCCCCTCTCTCCATCTCCCTATCTTCGTCTCTGTTGCTCGGTTGGAATATTGTCAGTGGATTTCAGGGCCACGGTGTCCTACACTCGATTGCAAAAGCGGACTCGGAGGTATTCTAATTGGACGAAGTATCAATCGATTACGCTGGATAATTGTTGTCATTGTGGTTGTTTTTGTTTGTTTGTTCATTTTGTCTTCAGGAGTCAGGGCCGTGCAGTCTTGAAGCTTTTTGTGGTGATTGGGATGCTTGGCTGATTGCTGATTTTATTGCTTAGCGAAAATTTCGTTGCGGTCTCGGGTGAGATCGCGTACTTTGGTTTAACGGCAGTTTGTTGGAATTTTCTGCGTCTATGAGTGGCCTGAAGGGATTTTCATTCATGCACGGTTATGGCTGCCGTCAAAGTGATATTCACGTAGGTCTGCATAGGCTTGGTGCCCAAAAAACAGGTCGATTTTCAATTTTTTTTAAATGAGAGTATTGGGATGGCGAGGTCAGGATTTTACACACAATTGAGGGGTCTTCTCACTTTAGACGCTAAAAAGGCTATTTTCATGAATTGATTTGATAGGTTTATATTGTGGATATTGATGTAAAAGTTGTTACACTTAATAAATACACTTTCGAAATACATTAAAAAAAATTTAATTGATTTAAGTCACTATTTGTAAACGAAAATAGTAGTTGAAAAAATGTCCTAAAAAATTGTAGGTCTGCGCTGTTGATGAAGTCTCGGAAATGGATATCATACGATTTTTGATCTATGCAAAAATAACAAAATGGCGGACATTTTTCGAGAAAAAAAAAACAAATAAACAAAAACGGTTTATTTTCACCGTTTTGGGCAAAAAATAGTAAATATCGAAATTTAAAAAAATCGATACGCGCTATAGCTATGATTGTGAAGAATATGTGGTAAAAATTTCATAAGGATCGATCCAGTAGTTTCCAAGATTTTATCAACAAGCCGTCGAAAAACGTTGTTTCGAGAAAAACGCGTTTAAAGTTTGTCTGGGTCACATAAATACATGCTTTTTTTAAAATGTCTTTCGAAAGTGTATTTATTATGTGTAACAACTTTTATATCAATATCCATAATATAAACCAAACAAAAAATCATAAAAATAGCCTTCTTTTTTAGCGTCTAAAGCGAGAGGATCCCTTGATACACAGCCTTGCTGGCTTGAGTTTTTTTTAAATTTAAGAATGTTGTTAAACAATGAAGTTAATATTATTCAAACAAATGGTCGCCATTGCCGCATGGCCAATCAGTGTAGGTGGCTCTGGCAACTTGGGTAACCTAAGATGGAAAATAAAAAATGTACCTTCAGTATAATAATGAGACTTGAGTATCACGGAATACTTTTACGAAATTTTGAAAATTACGAGAATGCCAGCCTGTAGGAAGAAGGGTAGATTTTCTGTAAAAGAAAAATAAATTCAATCATTTACTATTAAAACATGGATAAACATATCGAAAAGTCATCCGCATATCATTCATACATTGTCTGGTCAAGTTGGAGTCCTTTTTTATGAAAAATATCGATAAACAATAAAGTTGTTATTATTTAAATAAAGTGCCGTCGTCGCTGCATGGCCAATTGGTGGAACTGGCTGCGGTAACTAGGGTGACATGAACGATAAAATAAAAAAAAATCATTTTTAGAATAATGATAAGCCTTTCGCATGGAAGAAAACTTTTTTGAAATTTTGAAAATTACGAGAATGGTAAGCTGTAGTGAAAAGGTCGATTTTCAACAACAAAAAAACAACTTCTATAATTTTTTATTGACAAATGGATAAACACATTTAAAAAATCATCCGGTCATACGACAGCAAATGTTATAAACTATGCTCTGTCCGAATTTGAATCGAATACGCCGAATATATTTTAAGATACGACTTGCACCGTTTCATAAAACGGCTTTGAGAAAAACGCTAAAGAAAAGAGAGTATATCGCAATGGGCGATGCGCCCCTTCACAAAAATCGCCATAACTCGGTCAATTGTCAGAATTTTCACAAAATCTTTGTTGCAAATTGAAGTCCAGTCAGCTATAAAACGTCTCAATAGAAGAAGCGTATTTTTGAAATTTCAAAGTTATACAGGCCCTTCAACGAAACGAGTCCGAATTTTCGCGATCTATATTCGTGTATATTTTGGGCGTACAATTCATCGAATCCCGGTAAACGTATAATTATCCGAACGTAAAACGAAGCGTTTCTCGTGTACGATCGAATTAAACTCGTCTTTGTTCCGAAATGCTGGTCGCGCGCGCGTTCCGTCCGCGGTGTGTATAGGCAGGACGAACGAGGGTGGAAACGCGAGAAAAGGTCCCTTTTGGGGGCTCTTCTATCTCTTTCCGACGCGCGCCCCCCAGCGAAACGAGACGCGACGCTATGAGGGGTCACGTTTAGTACGTTTTTTGTATCACTATATTCAAAATGATGCTTTCATTGGTCCTGTCGTCCCTCTCGCGTTGGGGAAATACGATGATGCATGCCAAACGCACACGAAGCACCGGAGTATAATGTCACACACACGGACTCATACACTTTCGCTGGCGGTCCTTTGTCAATGGAAGTCGAAATTGGAATACGCACGACTGCGACTCGTATCTCAGGACAAAGCGAGCCAGGAGGGCAGATTTCCAATTATGGATAAACGTGGCCCTTTTCGACTCGCGATAAGTCCGCGCAAAACTTCACAATACTCAATTAGAGATATTGCCAAAGTTATTTTTAACGGGTTACACCTAGTTCGCGGCCGGAAAAAAGAAGTGTTTTCGTGATTTTGTTTTTGGGAAATGCGTGCAGGTTTTTAACTTTTTTTTCATAGTAAAGGGTATCATTTCAAGTATCTTTGACCATTTTTTCATTGGGCAATAGGTGCAAAAAATGTTCTTCACGGTGACCACTCCTGCTCGGGAATAAATCATCTGAAATAAAAAAACCAAAGGAATTTAGTTTTCGTACCATATTATCTAGTCTTTGATCGGAGGATTCAATAAAATAATGATTTTTGAAAAAATGGTCGCCTGTCGAAAGTCATCGTCGAAATTTGGGTAAAAAAACTCTAGTTTTCTTGATAAAAAAGTATCCATTGAAAAAAATCTTTCGATTAAAGACTGACATTTGACGTACAAAAAATGTCTGTGAAATTCGAAGCAGGATCGGTTTAGTTGTTTTCGAGATATTTTGGTCACCGATCCTGAAAAAGTCATGCCGAGAAAAACGCGTTTAAAGTTTTACGCCAGGTATATACGTAGATAAAAACGCTCATAATTCCCCCAATTTTGAACAGACCGACTTGAAATTTTCAGAGAATATTTTTGAAAGGTATTATAAGACTTCGTCGAAAACGAAAAATCGATTTTTTCAAAAATTCCAACTAGGTGTAAACCCTCAAATGACTCACTTGATATGGATATACCCTACGTGTACGCGGACGCGCCGAGCGAAAAGGTTCAGCGAACGTCTCCAGTGACAAATTGCAGAAGATTAAGCAGATAAAGTGTAAATCGTGGATTGAAGAGATTAAGTATCTTTTTCGAAGAACTTCGCGAGGGGTAGCACACAATGCCACGTGCTGATTATACAATTTTCGAAGATAAGCTCTGTGGTAATCAATGCAGTTCGAGGCCTTGTCAGCAGCTCACTGGTAAAAATCACAATGATTGGAGGATCCTCACGCTGTTGGAGTTTGCGTAGTTGGAATGCGACGGAAGTACTTTTATACTTTCTCTCTTCTTCATTTTTATTGCTTACTAAAATATTTTTTGATAGATTTAAGTTGTAGGTATCAACTGGGGATGTTAAACATGTTTGCCGTAGCTTTGGTTCGTCAAGAAAAATTTGCTATGAGAAGTGAATGATTCTCGTTGCGTTCCAACGACGCAAACTTCCATATCATGCATCCTACTACTCGTGCAGAAACTGTCGTAGGGATCCAATTGGATTCCCATACTTGTCTCACGAGCGTGACGTTTCCGTGTAGAGACAATTGGATTCTAATTCTAACTCTAAATCGATTTCTATTCTAATTCTAACTCTAACTCTAATTCTAGATTCTAACTCTAACTCTAAATTGGATTCTAATTGTAATTATAAAACTAACATTGGATTCTAATCGGGATTCCCCATTCGAATTCAATGCACGAATCGAACTTGAATCCTCAAGGATTCCCACCTTATCGAACTGAATCCGATATGATTATTGATGGATCCTATCGCAATCTGTATGCTGAATTTCCATGGGCTTGAAGTTTGCATCGTTGGAATGCAACGAAAATTCTTTTCAATTTCTCATTTCCATTATTATCCAAAATAATATTTTGCAAGTTCGTTGTAGATCGCTAAGTAAGAATTCAAAAAATTATTTGCGCGATTTTCGTAGCTCAAATGTGGCCAAGGAAATTTGAGAAATTAAAAGAAAATCATTTTCGTTGCATTCCAACGATGCAAACTTCGTCATGAATTTCCTAATCAAAACATAAAGATATGCAAAATAAGTGGATCTTAAAAAAGCCTGAATCTGATCTTAAAACAGTACATATCAAAAATCAATTTGAATCACATAATTGAAAATCCACTGTAATTATCGTTTATTTATTTTACTGCACTTTGACATATCAACACACACGTGCACACTCACGAAGCGTCCAGATTAGTTTCAACATGCCCAGTTTTTTCTCGAGATGTTTCACATATTTCCGACTCGAAAGTTGTAAGAATTCTCAAACGGCGTTTATCGGGAAACAGGGCCCAATCGGATTGGATCCCAATGAGAACTCCTCATGTGCGGAGTCCCTAACAAATATCTATAAGGATATGGGTGCATCTTGGGGTTCCCGAACAAATTTGTGCTCGGAATAACAAACGGATATTTTTGCGCGATCCAACAAATTCCGGTCAGGATTTGCAAATAAAAAATGTTCAAACGACGTCAATCGGGAAATAGCGTGAAATCCACTTGGATTCCAATGTGGACTCCCTACGTCCCTATGAAATCCCTATAGGGATCTGGTTGGATCTGGATACTCCCCGACAAATTCTGCCAAATTCTGTTTGCCCGCTGCAAAGTACTCGGTGATATGGGTCAGATCAGTCTGTAGTTTATGGCATTTGGAAAAATCCAGTCCTAAAAAGTGATTTTGACATTAATAAATGCATTTTTTCAATCCAGACATTCAAGACTCAACTGCACAGAAAAAAAATTCTTCGGATCTACGAAATTGTTCATTCACAAATGGCCAACGAAATATTAAGATGAGATCCTAAAAATTTGTATGATTCTGAGTATTCCTTGGCTTGATGCAATAAGTAATTCCTTAAAACCATAATGTTCCATTTTTCCAACGAATAATTCATTGGCATCGCCCACTGACGGATTTAGTCCGACCAAGTCATTTTTTCCATTGTACCCAACGCTGCCAGAATAATGGGTTTCACTTCCACGAATTGTCCCTTTCGACTACCCCGATATCCGTGTACACCCCTACGGATACACGGCGAGAGAACCGGAAGCGAGGCAAAAAATCTACCACGAGTTCACTAGGTACATACGCAAGGGCGGAGATGAAAGAGTCATCCAAAAGAATCCGCGTGGATCTCTCTTTGGCTTATCCTCACGCCCCACCCCCGAGCACTTTTCATACGTACATACACACCCGAATACGGAACATTCCATGCCAAAATGACGAAATCTTGCCCAGTCCCTCACATCTAATTCCCAATTGTTCGGCATTATCGTTAGGACCCCCTGCGGCGAATCGACTCGCTCAGTCGAATCTGCAGCTGTATCGGTATTTTTTCGCAATAGAAAGGATCGTAGATGAGGTGAAGCAGCCGGTAATTCCTCAGGAGTCAGAAAAAAAATTCGCGCCAAAGTCCGAAAGCCTCCCCTGGGCTTCTAACGATAATGTAAAAAATTGTGGGCCAAATCCCGGAGGGTTTCTCGGGGTCATGGACCTGTCGAATTGGTCTGGATAGAAGCTGGCACGTGCGCGTTCGTTCCATCCCTTGGTGGTACACTGTAACAGGGGTGACCCACCGCGTTCGACCTATATAAAACGACCGAACAGCCCTCGGCTTTTTCTTCCCACCCCCCACCCACCCCCTACCCCGTCGTTTAGCGTGTCTCCGGAACATCCCACCGTCGTACATACGATACTTTTTCGCGACTGTGATCGTCATTTTCCTACGAACGAAGAAAGGATTAATAATGGACGGAGGAAAAAAAGTGGCTGTCTTGCGAAAGCAGAAAGAGACGGACAACCACGAGCGGACGAAAAGTGATACGAGCATACATGGTTAACCCGAATATATACATGTATATCCAGTACCTTTGGGATTTTCCGACTCTTCTAGTTGATTCAAGAACCAGAGAGGTGGCTCGTTCGCCTAACACGCCCGAATCGTTTTGTGGCAGCTGCTATCGCCCCGCAGCAGAGAAAACGACAAAGCCAAGCCCCCAGCCCATAACGCCATAGTCAGCAGGCATAGGTCTATCTCTATTTCACTCGTTGAGCTTTTCTCCCAGCTCTCGCGACTCTCCGTCCTCATCCCCTATCCCCCCAATAAGCTCCCACCAACAGCTCTACACCGGAAGACGTTTTTTTCCACGAGAATCTGCAGATTTCGGCAGGGGGATGGTTGCGCGGGACAAGGTCGTCGTAACCGTGGCAACCCCGCTTGATGTATATATGACCACGGCACGTGCTCCGAAATTCGCTCTTTCCCCGATGCTCTCTAACTCTCTCGCGTTTCCGCTCTCCACCCTGTACTCTCTCTCTCTCCAGCTCCCTCATTCCCCAACGGAATGGACCGTGAACCTTGTCACGAGGCTCAATACACGCAGAGCTTCGACCTCGCTTTTCGCCCGTCCTGGGGTCTCTCGATCGACTCGGAGGATCCATCAGGGCCATTGACTTTACGAGAATCATCCCTCCCTACCGCCCAGACGATATAACAAAAAAAAACCGATATCATCATCGAAATTTCCTTCTTTGACACCTGTGGCTGCATCCAGATGTACACTTCACGTGTCTCGTTCATTTAATTTCCAGTGAAGTGACCTTGGCTCGCGAAAAATGTGCAATGAGCACCAACTTCCCGAGTCGCCTGAATACACGCATGCGTAGACACACGTATATACCCGCACACGTACATGACCAAGCATACACAAACACACGTATACTAGTACCTATACGTATGCATGCGTGCCTGCTATAGGGATCCGCGTATACATGCATACGTGAGGGCAATTCCTAGAAAAAATATTGTAACTGTTTGCCCAAGATACATTTCCTCCACTTTGGAGAGTTGCTGGAGCTGCAGGGGCAAGTTTGAAGCGAGTGCGAAAGGTTCGCTGGGTGGAGATAATGGAAAGGCCATTGGAAAAGTAAGCCTCTACGGCGAACGCGCGGTCCTACCTAGTCCAACGCATGACGGTTACTGAAAACTATCAGACCCGCTCTTTCGAATGCGACCATCTCCACCCTCGTTTCGTCGAAACAGCCAAATGCGCGATAGGTCCAAACGCAATCAAAAGAGGAGCTGCAACGACTTCAGCTAGGTAGGAGTATAAGGGCCTATGCAGGTGGTAAGCAGCAAAGGAAGAGCATGTGGCGGCCCATAGTAGGACTTCTAGCAGTAAACAGACTCCAGTGAGGCTGACATAGGATCAAAGGCCTTTAAAACAGGCTGAAAATTTCGACTCGGGTTGTCACAGCAAAAGTATACGAATCCCGAGGTATTTGCCAAATTTGACCAGTCGTTTGTCGTTCCAATTCGGATTGAATGTGAAGGCAATCTTCCATTTTTGGATAACAAGCTTTTAAGTGGTGCTCGTAACGGTAGAACGGGTTTAATACACACGTGTGGCAACATTGGGAGGGACATTTCGAGCGCTGGGTGGAAGCTCTTCAACGCGTTACGGGTGCCACACCAGCCGCGTCCATTTTCCGGCCGACCCTCGGGTGCTCTAATGGTGCGCTCCTTTCGCACCCCCTTCGTCTCCCATCCTCGCTCACCCTCTCTTTCTCTCTCTCTCACGCGGAAATCCCGGAATTCGAATAGAACGTGGACCGAGCTAGGTGAAGGCTAAACGAGGTGAAGGTCTGTTAGGATGCTGGTGGGTGTGAAGGCTCGGTGTGGGTCTATATACCGATGCGCACACGACGAGCTGGCGGAATACCGAGTGGCGGAGAACGAGAGACAAAGATGGAGGCAGAGAGAGAGAGAGAGAGAGAGAGAGAGAGAGAGAGAGAGAGAGAGAGAGAGAGAGAGAGGCGTCCAACAGCATCCAGCTTACTGGCTGGAGCAAGAGAGAGGTGTATCTATCACCCGAGGGTAAAAGTGATGAACGGAGTGAGAGATAACCACGGTAAAAACTTCGGTCCGGAGTAAGATGGAGAAACAGAGAAATATTCACGGCAATAGGGAATGAGAGCAATGGCTACATAGGGAGTGGAAAAAGAGACGAAGGAAAGAGAACGTGAGAACGTGGAAACACAGATGAAGACAGAGACGAAACGAGGAAGCAAAGGCGGTTGAGAATTGCGGAAGGGGTGGCTGGATGGCGTTTGGGGCACGCGAGGCTCGACCTCCGAGGCAACTATACATATATACCTTTCCGTATATTCCGAAAGTTCCAGCTTCCGGGTTCTATATATACACGTAGGTATATGACAGCCCGTTGGCCCACTCGATCTCCCTCGCTTTGGATCCACCACGGGTATCGATAAATTTCAACAACCCCGACGCGTTTCTGCTACGTATATTTGACAATATGTATATAGAGAGTCGTGAAAAAATGTATAAACTCCTGACACTTTCAAACGGTCGCTGTCCTTCGGCCTCTTCTCTCACGAGAGTTTGCCGCCCTCGTGTATACTTGTATTTTATATCAGTAGGGGGTTGATGGCGCTTCGAAATACGTGGGTCTCGAAATACCAGACTGCGGTCAAATTGAGCTCGAGAATATGGAGAACTACGTGACTATTTACAACCAGCTCCAGAGGTGTAATTTGCGTGGGTGGAATACGACGAGAATCATTATTTCCCTCATGTTTGTCACTATGTAGTCCTGCGTTGGCAGATTTTGGTTGCTGATCTTGAATAGCTTTTGGGCGATCCTCATAGCCTTGCTACGTTGAACAAATTAATGCGACTGAAAAAAAAACATTATCGTTAAGCCCAATCGATTCAACATGATTTGGACCGATGCCTCAAAAGGAGGCCTGACCTGTGGCGAATCGACTCGCACCCCATATGGGAACATTGATGTCGAAAAGCATCTAGATAGTTGGCAGAGCTGTGGGCGTACATCGAATCAAAGGATTTCCCGTTTGATAAAGAGAAAATGACTTGATTATCCGCTGGAAACAAGCTTGAACTTCATCAATTCGTTACGGATCCTTCAATGACTAACGGAATTTCTGTGAACCCCATGGTCCAGGCCTCAATCAGAAGCAGTCTGGATTGAGTTGTCGGAAGCATTGCCAGTTTTTAGTTTTAAGGCTTTCACGGCTCTTTATGTAATTAGAAGAGTAAGTGGTTTCCGCATGGAGTTCGTTTTGAGGATCAGCGTTGTGCATTGCCAGTTATTGAGCCGATCCAAGCAGATAACTAAGGGTTATCTATAATCCTATAATCTATAAGATAACGGGTTTTTCTCGAAATAAGATTTTTCAAATTTGCTGACATTGTAACTCAAAGAGCAATTATCCGATTGATTCTGTTAGATTTTGACATTTTTCGAAAATCCTACGTCATTGTACAGGAAATACCTTCCAGTTTAACGACATTTTTTCCTTTTTCGGTTTCACCTACTCAATCGGCCGGAATCATGTCAGCAGTGAAGGAACTTTTTTTTGCGCCTCCGAAGGCAGCGCATAAGTCGCTTGGATCTCAATATTTTTCTATGAAAAAATTACGTAATGTAGGTCAAATATAGCTAGATATATTCTTAATTTTCCGAAACATTTAATTGGGTACTTTTCTTCCAAAAAATTCCTGAAAATCACTCAAATTTTCAGCGTTCACATTGGTATAGCCTCTCAAATTCCCACTTCTTGCGCTTTCACCGGTCACCTACTGCTCGTCCAGGTCCAACCTGGACATTCCCCGGGTACGAAAAAAATTACACCTGCCAAAGGACTCCGGAACTTTGACCGAGGCTTCAATGATGTCATCGTGTTCCTCAGCTGGGATTCACGAGGCGCGTGGTTCGCGGCTGTCTCATTTGACGGAGCCGGAAGGAAGAGTTGCAGAGAGGATGAAAGTTCGCTCGGTGCGACGTATGGTCGGAATATCTTTCGCAGTACCATAGAGGCTTCCCATCCAGCTTGCGGAAAGAGACGTGGGAGAGGACAAGAGCTCTCCGTGATCGCAGAGACCGTGGATTATGGTGTCACATTGCGCGTTACAACTGACGATCGTCTGCACATACACGCATGTGTAAGACATTCTTCATTGTACTTGAGCGTTGTTGGAGAGCTTCGTGTGGCATTTTGTCCTGCAGTTGTCCCTTTCCCTTCCTCCCTGCTCCCCCTTCATCGTTCTCTTTCGTACAAACGTCACATCGGGGACTAAGTGTGCCGTGGAGCAGCGTTGAAGCGCCGAGGCTCTGCAAGTATATAAACGCTCGCATGGGGTGGATGCCCGGTCAGTAACCCCTCTCTTATTCTCCCTCTTTCTCCCTCCCCCTTCCTCTCTCGTTGCCTCCGACTCCTAAGCCTGGGAGAAATCCACGCGCCACTCTAACGACGCTGGAAGCGTTACGGGGTGAGACACCTAGTTCTTTATTTCCACCACGGAGATTGTCATCTTTGCGAATCTTGGGGAGGGCATGTATCTCGACCGACGCGCGGAATCGAATCTCAAATGGAGACAGGCTCTTTTCCATGCGACTATCACTGACACGACGATGGAAAAGGGCTCAGCCCTTGACGCACTTGAATGTGTACATGCAATATTACGTAGACGGTGATCTTACGTCAAGCAAGGCTGGCCGGGATCAGTACTCGGATGGGGGACCGCTCAGCCGGGCATTGGCTTGCGACACTGAATATCGAGCCCGAGTCAAATTTATTGAGCTTCCGATGCTGACGAAAACTGAAACTTGGTGAAAATGTAGTTGCAGGCTTTTTGCAGTTGCCCTGTGCCCTCGTTCTAAGGGACTGAGCAGTGCGTCAGGAGAGAATGGCTTGCGGACTATTGAGGGCTTGAGACAGTAACTCAACCGCAGTAAGAATTAGTCGACTCACCAAGCCCTGCTCGCTTTCATTGTCGATAAATGCTTCTCGAGTGTCGTAGCAGGCACTCGAACGAAAAAGCACACGCGCTTGAATATACGCGGGGTGACTTGGTGCCGAACGGGTGACAAAACGCTGCGGGTGCGCGGGAGGATACAGTACTCGAACTATCCTCCCTCTAGGATGCAGCCAGTTGAAGAATATTTATTTTGATCGGAAATGCACTTTGAGCAGGTGGACTTTGTTCGGGACAAGCAAATGTTAGGCTGTTAAGGGGGAGACCTTTGAGGCGTTAGGCCACAGTAACGGGTATAAAATCATGTGCGAATTCGACATTTCTTTTTCTTATGAAAAAGTGATTCACTCATGAAATTAATTACACATCTATTTAAGGATGTATGGCAGCTACTGCAGAGTCGTTACAGAACTGATTATGCAATTTGCAAAAATCGCATTTAAAGACTAAATAAAATAATTGTAATATTCATTAAAGCTAAAAAGGAGATTTACCACAGCTCAAAGTAAAACATGCGGTACAGAAAGAAGAATTTTCAATTTTTAACTGCAAATTTAGTTGTTGATTTGATGTATGTTTTCCCTGACGTTGTCGTGGTTACGACATACGAGCTAAAGAAATACGAAAACGGTCCCATTTAACTCGCAATATCTCGCAAAATATATGGGCACATGTCGATTTTTTATTTTTACCGTATCATGCATATTACAGCGATACCGCACAAAAGTTTTTTTTACAAAAGAGTACTCCGGAAATACCTTTTTTGCCAATGTAAAGGGAATTTTGGACGTACAGTCCTATGTTCCCCGTGTTAAATGACCCAACTTTGAATTCGTTTATTTCAGCATTCACGTGGGCAAATTTTGTTTTTTTAATCTCAAAAAGTTCTCGATATTTTCCTTTACAATATCAGTGAGTTTCAATTCGAACAGTAGTAAATGACTTAGTTGCCATACATCCTTAATATGAATATCGAGCTGTTAGAAAATGTATTTTTGTTTTTTTTTTCAATGTACAAAATGGTCGACTACTAATATTTTCATTTGTTATCTTTTTTTAGGCGCTCCGCTGTTTTACCTAGAACAAAAAAACAAAAATTCTCGTCAATCTACATTAGAATACCTAGAGAAGTATCTACGGAATTTAAAAAATATTGTTTTATTCAAAAGTTGTAGGTATTTGGACTTACGAAATGAATTTTCAGTGAAAAATTTCGTTATAACTGCTCATAAACTGTTCATAAAATGAAAAGTTTTCGATTAATCAGAAATTCCGTACGTACTTCTCTGCGAAATGCAATTAGGAACTTTACTTTTAAATTTGAAGTAAATCGAGTGAAAATGGTCGAAGTTATTTGTCATGCCAATTGGAAAAAAGCTGTTTCGAGAAGTTTCGAGTAGTCGGCCATTTTGTACATCGAAAAAGAAAAATATATATATTCTAACAGCTTGATATTCATACTAAATAGATGCGTAATTAATTTTATAAGTGAATCACTTTTTCATACGAAAAAAAATTGTTAAATTCGCACATGATGTTATACGTTACTGTGGCCTAACGCCTTAAGCGAGAAAAAATTGCCGATTTTCATGATTTTTTTTAAGGGAAGATTTCTTCACTTTTTATGAGACTTAGGGTATGTTTTATTTAGGGATGTAACGATACCGATACGACACCGATGGATCGGACAATATATCGGCAGGACCGATATATCGGCATCGACGATACATTCTTCGCCGATTTAAATTTCGCGCTTTTTGTTGCAATGGCGTTCGCGCGGCAAGACTGGCGCGCGAAAGATTGGCGAAAGATATCTATCCTATCAATTGACCTCGGTTGCTTCAGAACGATTTTTTTCAACTGCGGGTCTTATTCAAAATGATTTGCGCAACCGATTGTCAGCAAATAACGTTAATGAGCTCTGCTTTCTTAACAAAAACCTCCCTAAGGTCAAGTTTGATTATTGATTATCTACGTCACAGCTGATAGCTACTTACGTTAAAACCCTGTATAAACCTGTCTTTTTAGAGTTCAGTTCAATTTCAAGTTTAGATTACTTCAAGCATTAAACTTTAAATTAATAATAAATAAAAGAGTATAATTATATTTCTGTTTGATTTTGACACTCCTTTCGCTCCTGGAAGGTAGGTAAATCATTTTTCACATTTTCATCTTCTTACTTAAGTGCCTTTTTAATGTTTAGGTCATCGGTTAGTGTACAAAAAGAACAATTTTTATTATATCAAGTTTTCTTGTAAATTGTATCGGTATCGGAATAGGTATTGCCGATACGGTGATAGAATTATCGGTATCGTATCAGCTAAATCAAGGATCGTTACATCCCTAGTTTTATTGCTACTTTTGGGTGTGCCATGGTATTTTTCTAAAGTTAATCTTCAAAAATGGCGGAAATATCGGACGGTCGTCTAAACGGGTTGCGACGGATTTTGTCAGACAGCGTGACATGTACCGTCGGCGGGATTGATGCGAAAAAAACCAACGATTTTTCGTTCATTAAAAACAATCATACGCAGAATATGAACCAAGAAAAAGTGAGAAATGTTGAAAATCGATTAAATGCTACGCTTGGAAAGAAAAGTATTGAATTTTCCGAAAAAAATGTAGCCACATTTTGCAATAGAAAAAACCTTTTTTTTTATTTTCAGGAATATTCAGGGTCTAATTTGAACAATAAGATCAGAAATATTCATACAAAATTTCATCTGAATCGGTTGATTAGTTTTTTAGCTATACGACACGCCCGTTTTAAAAATGCAGTTTAAAAGAACGTGCCATACCTCCACCATTTTTTAAGATTAATAAAAAAAACAATACCATGTAACAGCCAAAAGTAGTAATAAATCTCAAAAATTATGAAGAAATCTTTCCTTAAAAGAATAAATCATGAAAATCAGCAAGAAATTACCCTTAAAATGATCGTCATCGGACGAATATCTTTTGCCTCATATTTTACATATCATAAATGTTTTTTTCGCAAGGCCGAACCACCACTTCAACGATATAACTTATCTATCTTTAGCCTTTATCGATAACTTATCTATCGATCTTTTTATGTTTTTCAGGTAAGTTCGTTGGCCATAAATATGAACACGATCGTCAAATCAATTGAGCTGATGGCACTTCGGTAAGTAAAGACACGTGGAAAAAAAAATCGAATATCGGCTCAATTATTATATAGTTGCAGAAATTTGTGCCTGACCAAACGAGTTAAGTAAAAAAATAAAACAGTCGGAAGGAAAGCTCGCAAGTCTTTTTCAGGATTATTCAACCCTTTAACGGCCACGCCTATTTCGGGATGGATCAAAATCATTTCCTCTGGTAGTATAGCTAAAAAAGGGTTAAATATGAATGTCCGATAATTTTGTCGATAAGGACCTGGGAAGTAGTATTTTCGGACTGTAACAAATTTGCTATTACCCGCTTGGTTCAAACTATTATTCTAATTCAATAAAAAATCTTCAAAGCCTAGTTCGTCCAGTTAAGTTTCCTTTACACAATTCGATCAAAAAATATTTCAAGAATGTCCATTTACTTACTTTTTTGAACAAAAAAACAAGCAGCAGATCGAGTGCTGCGGCAAGCGTCGTACATTTTTACGACAACATTGTTGCCATATTAACATAATTTATATGTTTACGATTGAATTTCTGAATTTTGCATCGTTGACAACGATTGTTTATTATTTTTTTTATTTTGCAATTCATTTTTTTTTTCGTGTATATTCCGTCTCAAGAATATCTGTGGCGGTCCTGCAGACTGTTCTAAAACATTCGGTGGGCCAGTATGCACCCTTACTGAGGGGTTAAAAGTGGAAAAAATTAATATCTCGGTCGGTACAGCCATTTTAATTTCTTTTTCTTTACGTTATATATTCTAAGTGTCTGCGAAAAGCCACGAAAAATGACCAACAATTTTTATCTTTCGTAACCCACCCTTATGGGAGGGGAGTTGGAAAAAACGTATCGTCGGCGCTAAAGACATTCTCATATTTTTCATTCGCCTCATTTATTCGTAGTGCCTAAGGAAAACCACAAAAAATTCGCACCGTTTTTCAATTTCCGGAACCCGCCCTTCTCGGGGGCAGAAAGTCGAATGAAATACGTATTTCCGATGAATTTGCAAGTGCAATGAAAAATTCTTTTTATTTGTCCGCCCAAATCCTTCGGCCAATCGGAATACGGAAATGATCTCAACATAAAAGTAGAACAAAGAGGTTTTACATTCAGGAACAAGTAAGACAACATAAAAGTAGAATAAATATTTCGGATAGAAACAAAAATAAATTTAAAAAAAAATTCCGTTGTCCCTAGCGAAGCAAATTTCGCTACTATTTTGATAAAAATATCAAGCAGAGCGAAGGCTTGTATCATTATGATTACACATTCGCCCTTTTTCGACTACGCTAAGTTTTTCTGACACTCACATATTTATCGCTTGGTAGTCTCAAAGATTTTTTTACCATGGATAAAAAAGTGACATTTCAATCATACATACGTAATTCTTCATAGTTTTTCCCCTCGACCAATTATCCAAATCCAACCTTTGTGACAAAGAAATATTTCATACGCTCCAATTTTGAATATCGTGTATGGGTTTCGAGCGAACCTGTTGAAAAGGCAGAGCTTGCGCGATATGACCGGAAGGAGAGGCTAGCCCGCGGTAGGAAGCGAGCTTTCCAACATTGGTACCAGTAGAGCTTACACGCGAGATCAGCGCCCTCCCGGACTTCGGTGGTAAGGTCGGAAAGCTTTGGTCGGTTGATAAATTCTCGGTAGATCAGGACGAGTAGCAAGCGCTACTCGGGTGTCTGATCTCTACCGCCACCTACTACTTCGCAGTGGCTCGCGGGCAAGGCTCGTCCCGAGACCTCGGCCGGCCCGGTACGGTAGTTATCTACTGTACTCGTTGCCAGCTCTCCGAGAGCTCTCCCTGCCCCACTGGCAACGATCTTGCGCTCTTTTTTCCTGGCCTCTCTCTCTCTCTCTCTCTCTCTCTCTCTCTCTCTCTCTCTCTCTCTCTCTCTCTCTCTCTCTCTCTCTGCCTCGCTTTCTTCGTGCTGTGTCGCTGCTGCAAGTCCCGAAGCTCTCTTTGTGGTTCGAGCATTCTCGTCAAAGCCGAACGACGTTAACGTCGCATTCTGCACGACCACTTCATCGACGGACACAAATTCTCTGCACGCAGCTAGTGGAGAAAAAAAAAACTTTCCAGTAGCACTCTTTCCCATTGTGAACGTCCCTAGAGGCGCAAGTGATTTTGTATCTTTTTCGTCCGGTATGACGTTGAAGTTTTCATCGTTGGAATGCAACAGAATGATTTTTTTTGAGTTTCCCCAATTTTTCGTACCGGATTTAAATCACGATAATCAGGTAAACATTTTTTGACGATCTTTGACAATTCACAATCATACTGCCAAATAATGGTGTTGAAGTTTGCATCGTTGAAATGCAACGAAAGTTCTAACTTTTGATTTTTTTTACTTCCATCTGTACAGGGTTCTTCCTCCTTAATACATTCCCCATATTCCACTTTATGTAGGTTCTTCCTTATATTTTAATTTATCACTTTGATTACTATGCCAAATGCGTTATCACATATTTATTCTGTAGATTTTCCTATATTGTCTTTAAAATTGTCGAAAAAATGATGAAGGGTTTTTCAGGGGCAAATTTCGTTGAAAAAAATTCATTAGTTATTATTTTTATTGGGGTCCAACGATGCAAACTTCAATCTCATGCCAAATATGGTTTTGGATGATGATCAGAATAAGGAGGAGGAAGAATTTCCGTTGCATTCCAACGATGCAACCTTCAACCCCACGTTTCCGATTTGGATTCTTTCATTTCTTTCAGCGAAAATACAAATCGCGTGTCGGGGAATTTTTCTCAATCGATCATCTGCAGAAATACACTCGTGGAATTAATTCTTGACACTTTTGACATTTAACATCTGTATTAAAAGTGTCCAGAATTAATTCTACTAGTGTAGAGCAGAATCTTCTTTTCTCTCGATCAACGTGATTGAAATATGCTTCGTTGGAATGCAACGAAAAAATATTTTCTTCGTATTCTCGTATCTTTTTCAGCACACTCACGTTACACCCAAATCACCGAAACATTTTTCTGAATCCTTATTAAACATTTGTAACCATGGCAAAAATAATTTGAGATGACCATAAAAGGTTAAGAAATGAAAAGATCGAGAGGAATTTTCGTTGTATTCCAACGATGCAAAGTTCAACACCATCTCAATCAACGATTGTTACGGATCTTTTATTCGGTGGAATTTCAAATAAAGTTCGAGGTGTTCTATCTACGAATGTTCGCGAAGTTTATTCGCGTTTCCGAGCTGTCGAAATCGGGAATAATGAGAGAACGATTTTCGAATCGCATTCGAGCTCGGTATGAAAGAGTCTCTCTTATTGTCCATTGGACACATTTCTGACAGTCGTTGTTCCACACCCTAGAGAAATTTCTCCCGATCCTCTCGAGGCAAAGAGAAGAGGGGGAGGGTGCTGAAGACAGAGTCAAAAGTCCGAGGATCTGAACGAAAATCTTTATCTCCTGGATCAAACGTCGCCCCGGCGAAATGCGAGGTCGAGATTACGTAAGGCCTGTTTCGCTGTACGAATAATGTCGCAACACCTATGGGCCTTGTCGTCCTCCTGAACCAACATTTTTTTTCCGTACTCGTCGGAAATCCACCACCTAACTTTGGGCAAAAAATTACAATAGAAATGGATAAATAAGGGAAGAAACGAATTTTCATTGGATTTAAAAAATGCGAACTCCAAGACCAATAGCTTCGCTACACGCCCAAACACTTCCGCATGTCAGTTGTTACTTCGCTTTCCAAAGTCGTGGATAATATAGCTTTACTTTCAGGCGTCAGGTGAGGCCGTCGAATCTACCAACGACAGCCAAATCCGACGATGTTGAAGTTTGCATAGTTTGAATTCAACGAAAATATACTTTTTTCGTATTACTCAATTTTTTTCGGCTCATTTAGGCTGAACAACCAATTTAGCTTTTTTGATGATCCTCATTAGGGTTCCATAACCTAAAGTTGGAAAGAAGGGTTTGGATAGTGATAAAAATAAAGAAAGGGAAAGATAAAGAATTCTCGTTGCATTCCAACGATGCAAGCTTCAATAAGATTCGATTCCTCATGGTTTCGGGCCGATTTGAGCTGCAAAAATCACTTAAACGTTTTCATGTATGCTAATGAGAGATTGATGAGCTCAATTCGCAAAAAAGGCTCTGGACAATGATAACAATAAACAAATGAAAAACGAAGAAGAAAAAATCGTTGAATTTCAAGGTTTGAGCTTTGAAAAAAAGCGCAACATTTGTCTCTCCATTCCTACTTGCTTTTGGGAACACAGAGATACCGAAAATCACATATCGGAGACGGTGGGTTGCCTTTTTTCGCTTTTCGTTGCAACGACGTGAAAGTGACATGTATGCGAGTCCCTCTCTTTCTTTTCTGTAGACATATATAACGTGTCTTGTCCTACCATATGCTGGAATTTCAGTTTAGCAAAAGTCCCACGGTTTTCGAGATTCTGGGCTTTACGTTACTTTATGAAAAAAATCATCTGCTTTTGGTTTTTCGCATGCCATTTCTACAAATGATATGAATCGACAATAACTAAGCAACTTTTTTAAGTAACTGGCACCCTATGCGTAGTTTATTTATTTTTACACCGCAGGCTATCAAAGTTCGAATTAATTTGTATGAAAATTCTACATAAGATCTTTTTTCATAAAGTTTCCTTAACATTTAAGATTAAAAAGAAAACTTTTCTAGACAAAACAGATAACCAAGAGTATTTTTTTAAAAACCGGATCAGAAAAGTTATCATTTGTAGAAATGGCATGCGAAAAACCAAAAGCAGATTTTCATCTCGAAAACCGTGGGCCTTTTACCAAACTGAAATTCCAGCACATAGTAGGACATGATCCGACTTATCGACAGTTGCAGGATTACTCATTAATAACAGGACACCCTGTATACACGTGTGTCAGTCGGCCTGGCACGATGCACTTTTCACTTTTGCTCGCGAACCTACCTTACGCGCCATGCATCCATTTTTGAAGTAGCTCACGAATCATGCCGCTGTCTCGCTACAAAAATTTTACCCCGCTTCGATCGCTATTTTTCTCGTGTTAATTTTCTTCATCGAATTTTTTTTTTCACCCACTATCGTTAATTTCGCAAAGTCCGTAGATCGGAAACGAGGCCTGGACACACACACACACGCGCGTGCGTATTATTAGCGATATACATACATTATTGCTGATACATACGAAAGACGGGGCGCGTGTCTATTAAAACTACGGGTGAAAAAGCCAACGAACGCTTGGATAACCATGCGGAGATAAAACGTGTGATTACATCGGTTAAACGAGGTCTCTCCGCGCGGGCTTCGCAACTTTCAGCACTCGTTTCTCGCACACACCGCGTCTCTCGCTGTGTTTCTTTTGTGCGTGTATTAGAGCCCGTGTCTATTCGTATTTGTGTGTGTGTGTGTGTGTGTACTCGTTACGATTTTAATCTCTCAGCTTTGTATATATTTGGTTAAGTGCAATCGATCTCTTTGCGCAGGCGGTCATGTCATTACTGATGAGACGTCGCGCGAACGATTGCGTTTTTTTTTTTTCAATTTTATTATTTTTTATTATCCCGTCTCGCTAATAATTGGATATATTGGTGTGATGACGAAGTGTACGGGGAATCGTCGAGGAAAAAAAGCGTCTATGCGAAAATTGATTTATCGTAGTCGCTGCCCGCTTGGCCATCTGTCGCTTGTGGACACTCGTTCGCGTACTTGGATCCGTATATACGTATAGATAAACGGTTTTCATTTCACCCCTGGAGGATTTAATCGAAAACGTGTTAACGCGTACGGCACGGGAAGTGATTCGGAAGAAATATTGACGAATTTGCTTTTCTCGAAAAAAAAGAGGGTACACGTTAGTCGTAGATTAGTTGTACTTCATTCTAGTGCAGTGAAGATGATTATTTTCGCAATATTCGTTACGAAAATGCCTTAATCATTTTCCAAGTCGCTTGTTTAGAGATATAGAATTTAAATTCTAGAAAGTTTTCCTACAATTCATATTTTTTTAAATAAAATAGTAAAAACGAGGAAATAAAAATATTAAAGAGACACTCCAAGATGATAACTGTGTATATTATAATCATGATATCGCATTTGGCATCGTTGGAATGCAATGGAGATTATTATTTTTCCATTGCTCGAATTTCTTTTCGCAAATATTCGTTACGAAAACCCGTCAATCGTTTTTCAAATCGCTTGTTTAAAGATCTAGAATTTAAATCGGGAAATAATTTTTTTTTAAATAAAATACGGAAAACGAGGAAATAAATATATGAAAAAGCAATTCCGTTGCATTGCAACAACGCAAACTGTATATATTATAATCATGATATCGCATTTGGCATCGTTGGAATGCAATGGAGATTATTATTTTTCCATTGCTCGAATTTCTTTTCGCAAATATTCGTTACGAAAACTCCTCTATCGTTTTTCAAACCGTTTATGTAGAAATCTAGAATTCAACGGTGAAAAATATTGTGAAATACTAAAAATGAGGAAATAAAAATATAAAAGAGAAATTCCGTTGCATTGCAACGATGCAAACTTCAAGACCATCCTATATCATTGTACGATTTACAATGCTGAAGTTTGCATCATTGCGATGCAACAAAAATTGTCCTTTTCGAATTCCTTTATTACTATTACCGTCTAAACTTCTTTTTACAGTTTTAGGCTGCACATCCCTAACACAAGGAGACTCACAAATTTCCAGTGATTTTCATATCCTAAATGTGCCAAATAAAAAATTGGGGATAGGGAAATAAAGTTTGTTGCATTCCAACGATGCAAACTTCAACACAATCCCAAATGTTCTTATTCCAATGGAAAGAGTCAGTGATCGCTTAGCTTTTGATCATTCTGGATGCACTTCGCGTATATGTGCACATTCCTAGGATTTCTAATCGGTATCTAATTGTTTTCTCGTTCAAATGAAATAGTTTTATTTTGTCAAATACATTCTGACATTTGGTAATTGGTGTTCAACAATTTTCGTTACATATTTATGTGTGTGTGTGTGTGTGTGTGTGCATGCACACATGGACACACAAACACACACAGCCGCCCGATGTTGCGTTGTCTCGGTCGCGGGCTCCGAAGGTGTTCGTTGACGTATGCTGCATATAACTCGTTCATGTATGAGTGCAATTCGCTCTCGCTGCGGTTGGTTTTACCCGTTGACGAGACACATGTGCGAGGATTTTCATACGCGAGTATTTGTGTGTGTATATATATATATATATATACAGGGTGTCCCGTAATGAGTAGAAAATCCTGCAACTGTCGATAGGTCAGATCATGTCCACTTTATGCTGGAATTTCAGTTTAGTAAAAGTCCCACGGTTTTCGTGTTTGGGGCTGTCTGTTATTGAAAAAAATCATCTGCTTTTGGTTTGCGCATGCTATTTCTACAAATGATGACTTTTTTACCCGGTTTTTTAAAAATACTCTTGGTTATTTCTTTTATCTAGAAAAGTCTTCTTCTTAACCTCAAATGTCAAGGAATCTTTATGAAAAAAGATCTTATGCAGAATTTTCATAAAAACCAATTCGACCACCTGACATTGATAGCCTGCGGTGTAAAAAAGATGTACTACGCATATCGTGCCGATTACTCAAAAAAGTTGTTTAGTTATTGTCGATTCATATAATTTATAGAAGCGGCATGCGAAAAACCAAAAGCAGATGATTAAAAAAAAATAACATAAAGCCCAAAATTTCGAAAACTGTGGTACTTTTACTAAACTGAAATTCCAGCATGGAGTAGGGCACACTCTGACCTATCGACAGTTGCAGGATTATCCATTCATTACAGGACACCCTGTATACATATATATAGTTCTTGGAGCACCGCGCTACACGCTCGCACACAATCAAGGCCCCAAAGTTCACTCACTCCGTAACCTCCTTCCAATCGAAACTATTACACACTAGGCAGTGGCTCTCATTCAACCGTAGTAATAATTTTCTTTTTCTCTCCCTTTCTTTTTTTTTCTTTCGCATCTTCACTTTCATTCGTACAAGCGTAACGCGTGGTCGAATAGTAAATGAACTAGCTCGTTGCTGATTATCATTGCATTGTGCACACGCATATCGCGTAGGTGCACAGTCCACACGTACGGCGAGCCTGCAATACCAACACAGCGAAACTTTCTCGCCGCGCGATTGCTTCTCTCGACGAGGTGAAAAGAAATTGGCGTTCTTCGAATTTTCCGTTCGGGTGATCTTTCAAGTCCAAAGTGGCAAATTAATAATCAGTTGAATAAAAATAAGGGGGGGATTTTCCTCTCGTTCGAGCGTCCCAAACTTCAACATGTGTAAATTTCGCGAAAAACAACGTGTTATTCGTCGAAAGCCAACGAGGCTCTCGGGGCAAGGCGCGGACGCGGTGGGGGATTCGTCATCAGCGCGAAAGAAAGAGGCACGGGGACGGTCGTCGATCCGCCAACGTCGTGTCTTTCAGCATCCATATTACACGCTGACACGCGGTACGCGCGCACAGTGCAGCGCGCGAGCGACACACGACGCGCTCCTCGAGTGTCGCGAAAGTAAAAGTAGGTACCGCGTATATGCGCGGCCACGAACTGTTCCAAACGCGTCCTCGAACGGTCGCTGCACCCCGTTCGTATGCGCCCAAGAAGGTGTACCACGATCGTGCTCCCTCCCTCCCTCCTCTCTCTCTCTCTCTCTCTCTCTCTCTCTCTCTCTCTCTCTCTCTCTCTCGTATCTGGCCAATCTGTTGAGTAACAATCGCGTTAGTGCACGATCCGTTTCTGTAGACAGTCCCATACAACGAGCTTAACTCTTTACAAGCGTTTAACACGAGACGTCCAGTCACATGCTATATATATATATATATATATATATATATATATATATATATATATATATATATATATATATATATATATATATATATATATATATATATATATATATATATATATATATATATATATATATATAAGAAGAGTGTATATATATATATATATATATATATACTCTTCTTTCTCGCTTTTACCTTCTGAAGCATCCAGAAAGTTCCATGACGCACGTCGACGACCGTACGAGAAATAAGGGCTCTCGGGGCTCGTGTGAATATATAGGTTGAGCTGTTTTTTTTTCCGTGACGAAACGCAGTCCACCGAAGCTCGAGTAAAAAAATTGATGATGCAGTAATCAATAGTTAATGATATTGATTATTATCGTTACATGACATTATTAATGATCATTAATAATGTAATGTAACAATAAGGTTAGTAGGAATAAAACATTACTGTGACGAAGTTTGCATCGTTGGAGTGTAACAAAAGATTATTATTTTCTTTGCAATTGCTCAAATTTTGTTCGGCCGATTTAGGCGGTGAAAATCACTCAAATGTTTTTACGTATTTTTATTAGAGATTGACGACCACAATTTGCAAGAAAAGTCTTTCGATATTCATAAAAATGAGCAAATGGAGGGAACATATCGTTGCGTTCCAACGACGCAAACTTTAACGTCATTAACTATTAATTAAATTATTATTATTATTATAACTATATATATATATATATATATATATATATATATATATATATATATATATATATATATAATATTAATTAATAATAATAATCCGGAGTAGTTGCTATTATTAATTACTACAATATCTCTATATATATGAATAAAATAATAATTATTATTACGCCGGATAATAATAATACTTAAAAATGCCGTATAATAATAACTACTCCGGATTATTATTAATAATAATAATAATAATAATAATAATAATAATAATTCGAGAGAATACGGGTCGCCCATCCCGGACGTGACGATGAGCACAGGAAGATTGGCCGGAAGAACGCAAAATTGAAGAGTAATCGAAAACTTTAACGGAAGCGACCACCAGTATATCCCCCTTCGAGTAATATTATTATTTCGTAAGAGGTCTGTAAAAGCGATCCTACTGGACATACGTCCGTAAGATCCTCGTAAGTGCCCTCCACATTCCGAGACGTGCACAACTTGTTCAACAATGATAATGATAATAACGCGCTCAGGTCCTGATAATCTAATAAGCGCTCGCACATACGGAAGAGTTTGACATTTCGTTCGCCAGCTGTGTAAATTTCCTTGCTGGCACGCAAAGTTTCGTCGTCGAAAATTCAAATCTGCAAACTCGATCGACGCCAAAGCTATGCTGAAAATGATTTTGGAGGAAAGCCTGGAATATTCCGATTCGCAGCTTGCAAGAAATTCTTCCCTATCTTTATTTTCCTCTCTTTGTCTTGGGTTTAGGCTACGAGAACTTTTCGTTTCAGGCTCTTTCCCGATGTCGGGACAGAGCCCATCCGGAGCGAGACCCTGGGCCGCGCTCTCAAACATATACGGAATATTTCGCTTACGTATGCACCGCGATGTATGCACACTCTCATATATATATATATATATATATATATATATATATATATATATATATATATATATATATATATTACAAATCGGGAGCGAGTGTATATAGGCATATGCAGTACAGTAGAAACCAGGAGTACAGCCGAGGCGAAGTGCGGTCACGGGTTTGGTCCCAGTGCGCTTCGGCTGTTGCATTGAGCAAGCGAGAGAGAGAGAGAGAGAGAGAGAGAGAGAGAGAGAGAGAGAGAGAGAGAGAGAGAAATACGGAGCGAACGGAGAGTGAGCGCAGAGCGCGAGTCACCTCGATAGCGAGTGTTGAACCCGGCTGAATCTAGGCCGTGTCTCACAGAAACACGCGCACACTCGTAACACATACGGGATATTGCTCTGCTGTACCCCGTGGGATACGTACGAACCTTGCTTCTGTGCCTTACGCACACACACGGAATCTCGCGCTTGCATCAATATATATATATATGTATATATATATATATATATATATATATATATATGTATGTATGTATGTATGTATGTATGTATGTATGTATGTATGTATGTATGTATGTATGTATGTATGTATGTATGTATGCATGTATATATGCATGTATGTATGCATGTATGTATATATGCATGTATGTATGCATGCATATATGTATGTATGTACATATAGTCACACACATATAAATGTACGAAATTGTGCACCCTCGACCCGTGTGGAAACGCGCTCACGGAATCTCCGCTCTGCGAGTGTCGCTCCATACATGTGTGAGTGTGTGTCTGTACATACACTTTTGGTCCATGAGTATACGTAGATGTATGTAGCGCACCGCTCGCAAACTATCGGCAGATTTTCCCTCTCTGCTTTGTTATTTACGATATATATGTATGTGTGTATGCGCGAATGACCGATATCGCGGTATCACTCTCATTGATTTTGCACTGTTGGGGCAGCCGGTTATTCCAGCATCCTGACGATATCATTCGGTATCAATAGACATACGGAGGGAACGGAATATTTGTGAGGAGGAAAGGCGGGGATGACTCTTTTGTTCATCCCGATAACGATGTATAGATACATGAGGGGAGGATATTTTCAAATGGGGTTGAAGTTTCCATCGTATATGTACGTTTTTGAGGAATGGCGTTGAAGCGTGAATCGTCGAAATGCGATAATATTTATTTTTTTATTTTATTCGTTTATTATAATCATTGTCCGAAGACTTTTTTTGAAAATTGAGATAATAAATTTCTAATAAGATATATATATATATATATAGGGCATGTCAAAATGACCTGACATTTTTATTTATTAATAATACGTATTATTTATTTGAAAATTGCGATTATTTTTATGTTAATATAAGGTACAAACATGGAGGTTATGCGTGGAACACAATATCCGACAAATAGCCGTCTCCGTCTCTGTTTGCAAATGTTCACTCATTGGACGAAATTTTCAATCACATTTTGGCATAATTGCGGACTAATTTCATTAAGGCCTTGGGCCACTCTAGAGGCCGAAAAAATAGGCTTTTTGGGGATTTTTTTTTCAGAAAAACTACCAAATAAATCGAGATTAGAAAAAAGGGTGTTTATCATACATATCCGTGACTGTATGCAATCATTTTTTTAAGCGATTACTTTCAAAATGGCGGCTGTGCAGCGTTTTTGCGATGACGTCTCTGTTTTTCTAGAGTCCACGGCCGGACAAACAGCTCCTGTAATTTTTGAATTACAATGAACCAATGAATTTTCTTCGATATATTGATTTTTGGCCAAGTGGCGCGCTCCTAAAGTGGAAAGTGAAAAATTTGCCTAAAAAATCGTCAGATAATTGTTAATAACAAATGAACTATGCAATATAAAACAAAAATCCTACGTACTTCCATAGACAATGTATTTTTCAAGATATCTTCAACATTTCAAGTGAATCGGTAGAAAATTGTCTGAGTTATGTTACCGGCCAACTTGAAAAATGCAGTTTTGAAATAAACGCGTTTGACGTTTCGAGCAGTAGAAAATCATTGTACTAAACCTTCCCGAGTAGAAATATTGTCAGGCTGGCCTGATATTTGATCTGCGCCTGATCAGCTTGTAGTACGAAGGCCTTACTTAAGTTTGCCTTAATTTGCCTGATCAAGCTGGGGTCAGGCGGTGGTCGAGCAACCGGACTTACGGCTTACTTCAATTCGCCTGACCCGGCTAGCTTCAGGCGATGTCAAGCAACTGGACTTACGGGTTACTTCAATTCGCCTGATCCAGCTAATTTCAAGCAATCATCATGTAACTGGACTTCTACAGTTTGGCGCTAAAAACGTGCCTAACCTCATCTTGTCAAATGATACACAGACACGAGAGAAGCACGAGACATATTATTAATCACTTTATACATTTTTACATATAACGTGTACGTTGTGAATAAGATGGACAAACACAATCGGGAGAAGATTGCGCAACGACTGTGTCTGCGTGAATAGCGGGCTCTAAATAAGGGACAAAACGAAGAAACAATACAGCAGCAGGTTAGTATAACAATTAATTTTTTCAAAGACTTACAATTCTTAAATCTATAAATATAAATTAAATTAAATCTGACTGTAAATTAACCATACGCCAAATTATATATGCGTTGGTTGAAATATTTATTATGATACATTTGACAGATCCGGAACAGATCCTCTCAGCGAGGAACAACTCGAAATTCCTGAGGATTGGCATGTGTTGGCGCTACCACTATGTAAGTAGATTTATATTTGTTTTGTGTATCGCTTTTATGTTTCTTTACTTGGTCCGTCTCCTTTGTCAAAGGAGAAGAAGAGACAGCGTAGGCCAACCAAATAATGGTAAGCTGACAGCGTAGTTCAATCTGGTAAATGTTTTGCCATCGGTGCTGATTAGCCCGGACAGCGCAGGCTAACCGAATAATAATAAGTTAACTGCGCAGTTCAGTCAAGTGAAAGTAATTTCATCGGTGCAAGTTAGCCCATAAGAAATGCACTTCGGATGGACATTACATTCACTGAACTGACTACGCTGTCAACTTACCATTATTTGGTTGGCCTTCGCTGTACGGCCCCGGACAGCGTAGGCTAACCGAACAATGACAAGTTGACTGCGTAGTTCAATTAAGTGAAAGTAAGTCCATCGGTGCAAGTTAGC
>OX101788.1:15083162-15135683 GCA_944452715.1 Ophion slaviceki | reverse complement strand
GTTTATCCGTTTGTTAATAACAAACGATTAAAGTTATTTTTCTAGCCGAAAATCGACCTTTTTTACAGCTTGCCATTTCCGTAATTTCCAAAATTTCAATAGAGTCTCCAGTTGTACGACGGGCTTATTTTTATAGTAAAAGTACATTTTTTTATTTTTCCAGACGACCCGATTTGCCGCAACGGCGGCACTTTGCTTAAACGATAATAACTTCATTGTTCATCAATATTTATCAACAACAAAAAAACTCGAACTTGGCTAGACTATGTATCAATTCTGTGTAAAATTCCAGCCTCGTCAATCCAATACGCTCGGCATAAAAAAATATTGAAAATCGTCCCGTTTTTTTGGGCCCAAGCTGATGCAGATCCACTTAGGCTTGAATACCAACGTTATTCTTTGAAAAACACGCAGGGTAAAGTGAGCTTATGTTGGCATCGCACCAATTATTGACTCTCCACTCATACCTACGCAGTGGTCCTTAAAGTGCCAATAATATTTGAAGCAACATGTTTTCTATATATTCAAAGCAACCTGCCTTTTATACACTTTGATACATTCTCGTACCTATATCACCAGAAAAAATCTAAACCTTAACGAAATCCTTTAACATTGAGTATTGACTGCACAGCTTCCTCCCAAATGCTGAAGGGTATACCTAGCCGCTGTTCCTTTAAGGGGCTATACCAGTGTGAACGCTGAAAATTTGGGTGATTTTCGGGAATTTTTTGGACAAAAAGTACTCAATTAAATGTTTCGGAAAATTAAGAATATATTTGGCTATATTTGACGTATATTGCATAATTTTTTCATAGAAAAATATTGAGATCCAAGCGTCTTATGCGCTGCCTTCGGAGTCGCAAAAAAAAAGTTCCTCCACCGCTGACGTGTTCCGGCCGATTGAGTAGCTGAAACCGAAAAAGAAAAAAATGTCGTTAAACTGGAAGGTATTTCCTGTACAATGACGTAGGATTTTCGAAAAATATCAAAATCAAACAAAAAGGCGTTGTTCTGAAAAAAAGTATTTTTTCTTTCCCATAAAATGGTCGTTTTTTTTCAATGCCAAATCGTCAATTTTCATCCAATCAAAAATATCCTACGTCATTGTACAGTAAATATATTCAAGAGTACTCAGTTCAAATTTCAAGTCAATCGGATAATTGCTCTTTGAGCTACAATGCCAGCAAATTTGAATAATCTCATTCCGAGAAAAACGCGTTTAAAGATTTAACTATCGATTTTTGCAAGATAAAATTATTAGAGATACGGCCTTGAAATTTTTACAGGATATTCTTGAAAGTATAAACTGGCGAAAAAGACAAAAAATCGATTTTTTTAAGTGCCACACTGGTAGGTATAGCTCCGTAACAGGAACATCGCATTTCCTCAGATTACACTTGTCAGATCTCGATAAAAGTGCAGCATTCCGAAAGAGTTTATTTTGGCATAGCAAAGGTTCAGAAAAAAAAGCTTTGGCCGTTCTGACGCCAACTCAAGTGAACCGACGAAATGTCAAAAAATTACAAATATCGTCTGGGCATCGTTTACCAACCAAAATAATGAACTTTAGCCTGAAAACAAAACGAAAGCACGGAAGGACGGAAGAATTTCATAAAAATTGCAAGATTCGTGACGAATTCATGGAGATTCGCGACGAGAGATCAGTGGTCGATGAGAATCGCGGGCCTCGCGACGATCGGAGCACGTCCCTGGGCAAATCGGCGAGAGAGAGAGAAAGAGCGAGCCAAGGGTGGTTAAATGCGCGGTCGCGGGTGCGCGGAGAGTTCGCCCCGTGCTATCACATGGCCTTGTCCTTGAACGAGGCTCGTGAACCCGCGACTGACGCTTTTATCGATCAGCCCCCGCATCCCGCTTCGACGCACTCTCTACGTATATACCCACGTATATAAACCATCATCCATCTATTCCGATTGCAATGCCGTACCAACTTGCAAGCGAACGTGGTACCTTCGGGTCGTATGAGAGATGATGATGATGATTTATTTATTCATACCTTGGTCGAAACCCTAAGGTAGAACATGCGCGCTTTTGATTTCTATAGATTTTGTTCAAATTTTAACCAGACATTGTTCATATCATTATGCATGTTTGAGTGAAATTTCAGAACAGTTGACCATTTAGATTGGGAGATAATGCACTGAGAAAAAAATCATTGGTCCAATATCATTGGTGTTATTGAATGAAATTTCGTTGATTCAATTGTAAAATTGTTGGTGTAAATAATCGGATTTCTTAGTCCAAACAAAACGCTATTGACTCCAATAACATGATAAAAGTGAAAGTTTTTTTTCATTCAAAAGATATATTGTTAGCCGAGAACAATATATTATTGAAAGTATCTAAAAAATTATCGCGAGCAAATTATATAGTTTTGAATGCAATTGCTGCAACGAACGAAAAAAGCGTTTCAATTCATAACATGAATATTATTGATTCGAGTACACAAGAAAAATTGAACTTCGCTCGTTTGATTCGGATAAAATTCCTATTGAGTAAATATGTTGCTTTATTGTTTTCATCATATTCGATATTGATTTTCAAGTACATTATTCGTTAAAATATTAATATTTTATTTTGATTGAAAAAGATTAGGCAAATGTCTGAATTGGTTAAAAAAATATGCGAAAGTAAAATATGTTTCTTGCACATTTGGTTGAAATTATAGGTGTGAGGAAACCCGCAGTTCTCGGAGTAACCGCTAGAAGCCGCACGCGCGCTCGTTGCTCGTAAGCGTAGCGTGAACCGAAAATCTACTGAAACGCTGGAGAAACTCTAAAGAGTATCGCTTCTTGGCCTGTGGCTAAGATCAAAGTGTAGTATCTGTTCTAATCAGTTGAATATTTGATGTTCTCTCCATGGATATTCTATTGGATATCTGATATTCTCTCCACTATTATCGTGGATGATCATTCTAATGCTCACTTTTCATTTAAGATTTAAAGCAAATTGAAAAACTTACGTCCCATGGCATATTCGTTTCGATGTAGTAAAGAAATAATTAATTCTATTGATTATATTTTTGTACGAAATAAAAAATGTTTGTAGCAACCGCTTAATTGTTTCATCCAATACATCTACGGATTGTATATAGAATGATTTCAATAGAATATAATTTAATTTGAAGGATAATGTAGATATTCAGAGAACAGAAGAGCTTTTTCAAATAATTAATATGTTATTTACATTAATCACATTTTCCAATATTTTATATTCTTGTAACAATCTAATATACCGGTGGCACTACGCAGCAGCATATTTATTTGGATCAACCAATATATTTTTTTGATTCAATTGGTTTTTTCCCTCAGTGTGGGTTTTTAAATTGCATCTTTTAACACTGCAGGGTCTGTATTGACCGAAACTCAGATCACATAATTCGTCGTACCAGTCTATGGTGTTTATAAATTTTGTAAAAAAATTGTGTTTAGATAGCAAACTAGTTAGGGAAGGAGTCAAAAAACGTTTTGATTGCCTTTACTATTCCGTCTTGCTAAAAACGCTCAATACCAACAGAATAATTATCCGTAAAAAATATTTGCCCCCTAAAATAAGAAGACATATGGCAACACCGCAGAACAGTATTGTTCAATACTTCGATAAAAAAAAATTTATCGTGTCCCTAAAGTTAAAAACTTTTATCATAAAAAAATATTTGCGTTATAAATATTAATATTTTATATTGTTTATGTTATCTTCATTAACAAATAAAAGTGTTGGTTAATTCATAACTAATTGAAAACGTTATTCGATTAATAATTACTTCTAAATAAAAATTTGTGTTGCAGTATTATTTTAAATATGCCGCGCAAACTTAGGTCATTGTATACGTGGAACGATGCGGTGTTGCTATATGTCTTCTTATTTTAGAGGACAAATATTTTTTACGGCTAATTATTCTGTCTAAATTTCAATGCATACCCTGCAGTGTTACAAGTTGCAATTTAAAAACCCATTATTTCCCAATCTAAGTAGTCGACTGTTCTGAAATTTCACTCCAACATGCATAATGATATGAACAATGTCTGGTTAAATTTTGAACAAAATCTACAGAAATCAAGAGCGCGCGCTCGTTCTACCTTAAGGCTATATAATACACATACGTGATATAAAATAACGTAAACAATTTAGTAAAAAAAATAGACGAAAAAATATAAAATACGCTATATAAAACAATAATAACCTGATAATGTGAATAAGAAATGACAAAGGTAGACAAAATAAAGCAAGTAAGTATAATGTAAGAACGTGAACCATGATGACGTATAATTAGGTATAAACATCGCAGGAAAACTTAGCTGCTGGTAACATCGCGTACGAACAGATGGGAAAAAAACCTGGATTTGAAGATTGCAAGAGAGAGAGAGAGAGAGAGAGAGAGAGAGAGAGAGAGAGAGAGAGCGAGAGAGAGAGAGAGAGAGAGAGAGAGAGAGAGAAAGAGAGAGAAAGAGAGTGGTAGAGAGAGAGATTGCTTGATTGATTGATTGATTGATTTTGTTATGTCCTAGCAAACTTTTGGACAATTAATTGTAACATACATTACGGTGAGTAGCAATAACAATACCTCGCTTACTCGTAGATTGAACTTAAACATAAATTTAACAATGAGAATCTATAAATTGATAATTATATATTTATATGGAGAGAGAGGGATAGATAGATTTTATTACGCCTTAGTACGAGTACTTTAAGGCAATTTATAAATAAACAACTTAAAAATAATACACTTGCTCTCTACAAAAGTTACATAACCATTTCACCGGTTAGAAGGTATACAGATGCCAATTGTATATCTAATAATTAACAATAAAAAACAATGAAAAAGAAAAACAAAAACATTCCTTTCTCGCATTCGCGGAGTAAAAAATTGAAATTTAATTGAAATAAAAATGAAAGAATAACTGATAGTTTGGATGTAACAGCGAAAAGGGAAAGAACTGAAAAGTTTGAAAAAAGAGAGGGGGGGGAGGCAAAACTTAGTAACGAGAGAACGAAAGGAACGCGTATTAGAGACTATCGCGATAAGGCGCGACGAGACGACGATATAAAGGAGCTTGAGAATCGCGAGTCATAGCCTCACCCTTTTTCCTCGGTAGAAATTCTTTCGGCCCGTACACCATCTACGACACTCCATCGTATGTGCTGGTTCATTCCCATTTCAATCGTAAGGGTTTGCGGAAAAAACTCAAGAACGGTCCCAATATCTCCGCTTAGCCTCGCTTGAGATGACGAGAGCAATCATAATTTTTTTCCCATGAAGAATTCCAAAATGATTTGTTTGAGTTTGTTCGAGACCCCTGGATTAGGGTCATTTTTACGCGTCTCACATGTTCTCTGGGTTTCGTTGTTCGGATGATTGGTTTTTGGATGAAAATTTATTGATTTTTGCAACGTAACCTTTTTTGCATAAACTGCGGGTCACTATGCAATGCCGAAAGCTTTTGGATGAGCTTCGGAAATTGTACAACTTTTCTTTATCGATCTAAAGATTAAGAGGTTCTGAAAAAATAATTTTTGGCAACATTTTTCAAGAGGTTTGTATAAGCTTGACATTTTTTAAGTACTATCGTTTTTATTGTGTAATTTTATAGCCTAGGAATTTAACTTTAATTGGAACAAAGATTTTGTGCAAATTCGAATAATCGACGCAGGTATGACGATTTTTGTGTAGGACCGATCGCCCACTTAGGTGATTTTTTTTCTTTTGCGTTCTCTCGATACTGCTTTTTATTAAACGGAGTTAGTCGTATCTGAATATCCATTGGTTCGATTTATTTCGAATTCGTGGAAAGCGTACCTGTTGACTATCAGCATTGTGTTCGCTCGCGATATGTGTTTAAAGTAGAAAAATAATTATGCAAACATTTATTCTCCCTGTAGGTTGCGCACTTATTGTAACATTTCTTCTTATGGCTCAATGTAATCCTGGTGTCTATTCTATATCTGTTCTACTGCATCGATATGTTCTTCGTACCTTTCTATTGAACAAAACCAAAAATCTTGGCATCTTTCGTACACCTTATAATATTTGTCTGCAATAATAATGCATGAAATTGTTTGGGTTTGGGTATTTTAAGGGGTTACCCCCACTTGCGATTTTGAAAAAATCGATTTTTTTTATTGCATTTTTTTGAAGTATAAGTATTCGGGCCCATACAGAAGTATGGGCCCGGAATAGATGACTCTATGTAAGTTTACAAATAAAATATTTTCTTCGTGTAAACTGAAAGTGAAACTTTAAACGCGTTTTTCTCAAAATAGCTTTTCTGAAGTCGGTGACCAAGATTACTCGAACACTAATGAACCAATCTTCTTGAAATTTTGCAGGCTTATTTAATACATAAAAATGTAGTCTTTAATCGTTCGATTTTTTTCGTTAAAATCGAACCATTAACTTTGACTGTCCGCCATTTTGTGAAAAATGAATATTTTTTTAAATCCTTCGATTAAAGACTTGTTTATACTTATATTTGACTAAATCCATCCGCATTTTTTTTTCAGATCATCCACTTCGCCGCAATGTTGGTCACCGCAAACCGTGTATATAAAAACATTATTTCATTGACGGCCATTTGCCACTAAACAATGTAATATTTTTCAATAAAAAAATTACTGAAAGTTCTTCAAGATGTGTTCTTTAAGATGGTATATTGATCGATTAAAAAAGTTTTGTAGTTTTCTTTAAAAAAATTCATGAAAAAGGCCTTTTTTGCGCTACAAGTGGCGGTAACGCCTTAATATCAAGCTGTATATTAGCATATAATTAAAAAAAATTATATTATAATACAAAGGTGAAAAGTATTATTATTATTTCACAATTCTCCACTGTCATTGGGATGATTATTATTACGATTATTGTACTTTACTATAATGTAATTTAACAGTTATAGTGATCATTACTATTTTTGTTAAATTACATTAATTTTGATTACATTATAGTGAAGTACAATAATCCCCACTAATAAGCATACCGATGAGAGTGGAGAATTTTGAAATAATAATGACACTATTCCTGTTTATTATAAAGTTATATAAAAAAATATAAATAATCTTATAAAATAAATCAATAAAAAAATAAAGGAAAAAATAATGTAAAACAATACAGTTTTATTATTTCACAACAACAACAAGAACGAATAACTATGATAATTGTCAGTCTGGTAATTATTCTCTTTTCAAAAACAATATTATCGGTCAATGAATAAAAAATAAGCTAGAATTGCATTCAATTAAAATTGAACATCCACTATATCCATGTATTACGCGCATCATCATAAATATTTGACAATACCTCACGAAAAATATATATATATACAGGGTGTTCTGCCATAAATGGACAATCCTGCACCTGTCGATAAGTCAGATCATAACCTACAATATGCTGGAATTTCAGTTTACTATAGTAAAAGTCACACGGTTTTCAAGATGAAAATCATCAGTTTTTGATTTTTCGCATGACATTTCTACAAATAATAACTTTTTTATCTGAATTTTTGAAAATACTCTTTGATATTTGTTTTATCTAGAAAACTATACCTTTTAACCTCAAATGTTAAGGAAACTTCATGAAAAAAGGTCTTATGCAGAATTTTCATACAAACCAACACGACCATCTGACTTTGATAGCCTGCGGTGTAAAAAAATGTACTACCCTTATCGTGCCAATGACCTTTAAAAGTTGCTTACTTATTGTCGATTCAAATCATTTCTAGAAATGGCATGCGAAAAACCAAAAGCAGATGATTTTTTTTTAAATACCAAAAAGCCCAAAATCTCGAAGACCGTGGGACTTTTGCTAAACTGAAATTCCAGCATATAGTAGGACATGATCTGACCTATCGACAGTTGCAGGATTACCCATTCACAACAGGACACCCTGTATACATACCAAAGCTCGCAGAAAAGCCGAAGAGAAAAAAAATCGCAAAATTCACGCACGTTGCACGAGAGGCAAAAAAATCAAAACGATTTGGTAGCGTCAACGACGTGACTGAATTTGCCTTGAGAATGGTCGCATCCACGAAAATCGTTCGCTTCGAGGAGAAAATCAGCTCGTACCAGAAAACAGTCAGTTGGCGGCTTGAGAATCGAGTGTAGAAAAATGAATGGCGACGTACGCGCGAGACGAGGGGCCGGGCCAGGGGGGGACGAGAGGCATCACAATCCTTTTGAATTTCGTCCGCTCGCACGTGAGGGGGTCCTCGACGGCTAGACGCGACATATACGTGCCACGGAATTACCAAGGAGAGAGACAGGCAGAGTGAGACAAAACACATACTCGATTCGAAGAGCGAGCGTTGTAGGTCAACCAGACGCTTTGACCGAGGTCAAGGTTTAACCGAGAGCCCGACGTGATCGTACCCAACCTTGAATCCTTATTACCCGCGAAGGTTCATCCGATTATACACGAATAAGTCGAAAACGAAAGGATATTTAAAAGGAAACACAATTTTAGCGAAGAATGGAACGGGAAGAAGACGATGCATTCGTTAGCATCGAATCGTCTCGTGCACGACGTGCACAAAGGAAACTGTGCGCGACACGAGACACCGGATACGATATAATCAACACAGCTAATAATGTTGTTCAATGAACAGAATCATTTCATGACGTTGAAGTTTGGCATCGCAGAAATGCAACAATCTTTGTTCATCATTTTTCGTTTATTCATTTGATCAGTACGGCTTCTGCGCCGGTGGTGGGCAAAATTTAATCGCTGGAGTAACTAAAGATTAACAATTAATTAATTGTAATTGTGGAAACTCACGATTAACAATTAGTAGTAGTAGTATTTATTTCAGGTATACCCCTTCAGGGTGTTTACACAGACGAAATCCTCACTACATGTTCCTGTCCCCTTACAAGTTTTTCCTTAAGTCTACTTATATTCTATTTACATTTTGCATATCGTTTCCACTCCCGCATTCTTTCTTTCGTTTTTTACTTTTCCAATTAGTTTCTCGATTTGCTTTATGCACATACATAGTTTTCTGTTGCAGGTTCCTTCTTTAGTGCCGTTTGTATTTTTCTACCGATTTGGTCTCTTTCTTCCTCCCCTATACACTTTTCTAGATCTTCTACGATTTCTTTTTTAATTTTCCCTTGATTTTCTCGCACATACATATATGGACTAAGTTCTCCACTTCTTTTTCACACACCCTACATTTATTATCACTATACCCCTTATTGCCTTCCTTTCCCACATTCCCACATCTAAGTCTCGCCCAAGTTTCTTTTGTTCCTCCCGTTATATTTGCATCTTCCCAGTACTTTTCTGCTTCTACACGATTAACAATTAACCCATTGTTAATCGTTAATTATTAATTAACCAATTGAGTTTCCACAATAAGAAACTAATCAATTTTCCATCCTTTTAATGTATTTGGGCAAAAACTAACATTTAAAACTGATTATTGTATAGGGCGCGGAGTGGCGTCAGAACGAATGTGTAAGTTGATGAAGTACGTATATGAGGTTAATTGATAGTTTTAATTGTTTCTTGGAACGATTACAAAAATGATTAATTATGACAAACCATTAATTGTTTCTCAGAATTAATTTCTAAGTTCTAAGAAACAATTAATTGTTACTTAGAACAATTTTTTAAAAATTGCAATTGCTTTAATTGCGAGTTACAATTAACAGAAATTAATCCAAATAAATTAATTGCAACATGCAATTAATAGTGTAATTCCGATTAATGTTAACTGCGATTAAATTAAATGCAATTACTTTTACAGTCAATCAATGAAGTGATTGAAAATTTCATTGATTAACGCCCAATACTGCTCCACACCTGGCGTATTTCCTACGCGCAGACGACGCGATGCAAACGCGATACGCACTTGATCCACTCGTTTTTTGGACTGAAAAACGCGCGTTCGCGAAGCGCGCGTTTTCTGCGCGTGGAAAATACGCCGTGTGCAGGGGCCCTTTTCCTTCGGCTTATTTTAAATTGAGGTTATGAATGTCCAATAAGAAAAAAAACGTGAAAACGTTTCACCCATGTTTCATAGCATTAAGGGGTTACCCCCACTTGCGATTTAAAAAAAACGATTTTTTTTATTGCATTTTTTTGAAGTGCAATTTGAAGTGCAGTTTTTTTTATTCCCGGAATAGATGACTCTAGGTAAGTTTACAAAAAAAAAAAAATTTCTTCGTGTAAACTGAAATTGAAACTTTAAACGCGTTTTTCTCAAAATTGCATTTCTGAAGTCGGTGACCAAGATTACTCGAACACTAATGAACCGATCTTCTTGAAATTTTGCAGGCTTATTTAATACGTAAAAATGTAGTCTTTAATCGTTCGATTTTTTTTTTCGAAAAAAAAAATGGCCGTTTTATAGCCAAAAAACGGCCGTTTTTTCGTTAAAATCGAACCATTAACTTTGACTGTCCGCCATTTTGTGAAAAATGAATATTTTTTAAAATCCTTCGATTAAAGACTAGTTTATACTTATATTTGACTAAATCCATCCGCATTTTTTTTTTCAGATGATCCACTTCGCCGCAATGTTGGTCACCGCAAACCGTGTATATAAAAACATTATTTCATTGACGGCCATTTGCCACTAAACAATGTAATATTTTTCAATAAAAAAATTACTGAAAGTTCTTCAAGATGTGTTCTTTAAGATGGTATATTGATCGATTAAAAAAGTTTTGTAGTTTTCTTTAAAAAAATTCATGAAAAAGGCCTTTTTTGCGCTACAAGTGGGGTTAACGCCTTAATCGACCAAACGAAAAGTTGAGCGATTGAAGGAATTAAGGCGGCACCGTGACGGTGAAAAAGATCGATCGTTTCTGCATTTTGTCGTTGTAGACATTTTCAAGAATATGTGAAAAAAATTCACGTTATAGTATCGAAAATTGGCCAAGTCACAGGTCATTTAATGAGAGCAGGTAGCGCAACGATTTACGTATACTAAAACTTTCAGTCATGTTTTTCTCGAAATTACTTTTCTCGATCTGGCCGGAATCATAACTCTAGCTATAATTGTTCGTTTTCCAATTTGAAAAACCAAAATGTCTGCAATTGCAGCAGCTATCGTTCTACGTAGCCGTATTTTTAACTCTATATTTTCGAAGCCCCCGAATATAAGTAAAAATTTCGCCAAAATTACACTTTTTTTAGCACCCGCCATTTCGTGATTTTTTTTTTTTGAAAAACGGCTACATAAAACGACAACTACATTGAGATAGATTATGAAACTCTTTTATTTCTATTTTTGTGACCAACCATTGGCAAGTTATCGACCCGGCTGTTGGACTAGATTTTTCATACAGAAGCTCTATTATAGCTCAATAACAGTCCTGGATTTGTCGATAGGCCGTAATAGTCAGCTGCCTAGGGGTGGCAGACTTTGGAGGCACTTAGAAAGTCCTAGGTAGAATATAATATAATAGAATATAATTATTCCACATGTTGCGTTGAAATTTCCCACTTACAATGTTCGTTACATTGTTTATCTATATTTTTACATTTACTTAAGGACTATCTCAGTGTTTTTCAACGCGTGAGTCACGACCTCCAGGGGGGTCACAAGGTCTTGCTCGGGGGGGGGGGGGGGGGGTTGCAGTCGCAAGCCATGTAAAAGTAAAAAGCTAGGGTTGTAGGTCCTACACTAAAATACAAATACAACAATTTCATAGGAAGGCTGTACCTGTTTATTTTTCAATAAGTTGTCGAGTCGTGGTTCTATTTTTGAGACGCAAATAACCAAATCATTTTCTAATTGGAGCCTATTTCTCTTCTTGGTTTTCATGTTCACCATCGAAAAGAACGTTATAGTTCAGTAAACGAGACGAAAGCCCAGCACTTTTGTAGAATTAGAATTTTTTACTGAAGCCAGATGCTGCATGCTGAAAGTAACTCCAATTAAGTGTTGCCCCTCAACTCGCCCCAACCCTAAGAAATAGGGGTTGAAAACTTAAAAATCGCCGTATCTCGATAATTAATAGCCCGATCGAAAAATGGCTCATTTCATTTCCCTGGTTATTATTCAATATCCTTCACGAAATAAAACGTCAAAAATACACGACGTATGAATCCAAATGAATTGATATGTCGTACAATACCGGATTTCCATTATGGTAATAATTATCAATTACTTTCACGTATTATATAACGATGATAATGTAGAATAATGTACTAGGATGTACTGTAAGTACGGAATATAATATAATATAACGCGATTCAATGGAGCATAATATAATATAGAAAAATGCAATATATTTCAACGTGATAAATTATAACGTAATAACATCAAAATGCAATAAAATCATCATTATTATCGTTCATTTATTTCATCCCATAATTATGTTGTCAATAAAAATGGAAATACAATTTAGATACAGATATAAATAAAGAAGAAATAGCTATGCGATAAAAATCGTAACTCACTGCATCTACGGTCACAATTATTATTGCAGTATCTATTTTTGACTCGTCCATAAATCTCTCGAAGGGGAAAAATGGCGACGATTGAAAAAAAAGGTCACATCTCTCGTCTCAACGTCTGCACGCTGATAAACTCGTTCTGTGCGGTCTTTTTTTTCTTTATTTTTTTTATTTCTTCCTTTTTCATCACTCGATGAATCAAATCAGTGAATAATAAATTTTAATTACCCCTCAGCCTTTGAACGAGTCTCGCGTGAGACATTCACACGCGATGCACCGCCGTAGTCGTCGTTGTCTTCGTATGCTCTTCGTATAGTCTTCGCGTAGGCTTCGGTGCTCTTCGTCGTGATCTCGTTTGCTCCAAACCGGCTGGTTCGGTATAATCGCGGATTACGCGTCGTGCATTCTCTCTCTCTCTCTCTCTCTCTCTCTCTCTCTCTCTCTCTCTCTCTCTCTCTCGCTCTCTCGCTCTGTACATATATTTGTGTATAAATCTTGCTGAGTATACGTGTAGACCTCGTGTTCGTGTTGGATCTAGATGAACTTGAATCATTGAAACCGGTCTAGTGGCGTGTGCGCCTTGCTGTGCATGGCCAGCGAGAGGTGACGCGGGGCGGGTCTGTGAGCCGGTGGCAATGCCGGCGCGGAAGAGTGCGGGGCGGGGGGGGGGGGGGGTACTAGCATCGTTTCGTCTGTGCCTTCGTCCGATGCTCCCTCAGCCATATATAGAGCACACATAGTATGCGAGCGCATGAGACCCGAGTGTTGTATATTGCTCGATGCGATTCTCGTTGTATTAGGTCGGGAACCGAGGCGCTCGTTTATGGAACCACGCATCGTGAGTTAGAATAGAGTTTAGGGTAGGGGCCGCCTCGCCGCAGAGTCCGGCTGTCGACTCGGTCGATATATGTCGCCGCATACTGGTCATGACCGTGCTACTGTACACACACACACATTTTCAAGAGAACAATGAAAAATAATTTCTTCGAATTACCCATTCCTCAAAAACATTACTTGTCCATCAATCTCCAGGAATTAATCATTATTAGGGGGAAAACATTACTGGCAGTACACTACTGACAAGACAATATAAAAATGAACAAAGAAACAACGTCGCTGATAATGATTAATAAGAAAAATATTGCGTTTTTAAGAAATGGTAAATTCGACGTAATTATTTTTCTCATTTTCCGATCGGAAAAAATTACATTGAATTTATTATTTCCCAAAGATACAATATAACATTTTTATTAGAGCTTTCGTGTTTATACACACACACACACACCCTTAAGAGCTTGCATCCACCTTGCTAACACCCTGTATGTATATATATATATATATATTTGCGTGTAAGATTTTGTAATAAGTCTCGACGAAGTTTTGGATAAATGCGAACGGTATTTTCCACGAACGCCGCTTTACTTATCGAATGGAACGACATGGCTCATATAGCGATCGATTGAGAATCGGCCGACTGCAAGGAGACTCGGTACATCGAGGCGAGTCGAGAATTTGCATATACTACACACGAGTGTACAGTTTATAGTAGTGTCGTATAGCGTCCGAGGTTGCCAGACGAATTGAGTGTGATCGCTGGTGCGATAAAGTTTTGACGTTCAAGATCGCCAAAGAGAGAGAGGTGGGGCGAGCGAAAGATAGGGAGAGTGTGCGTATGAGAGAGAGAGAGAAAGACACAAGTGAGAATTAATTAAAGAAAAGTGACGAAAAATACGGCGAAAAAAAAGGAAAAAAAGAAGAGGAAGTAAAGAAGAAACATAAGAGGACGGCGAAATCGAAAATGCCCTCAGCAAACAAAGTTGAAAAACTTGAAAGAAACGAAGGAGAAGGAACCGTGCTCGGTTTACAAGTCAAAGGAGGTCCTCTGGCCTCTCTCTCTCTCTCTCTCTCTCTCTCTCTCTCCCTCGGTCTCTCTCTCTCCGGCCTATTTGAATAAACGCCCAACGGATGCAACTAGATATCCAATGTGGTCTCTTCACAAGACAAATTCTCGTCCCCTTTTCCTTTACCTTCTCCTTTTATTCACCTGCAGTCACTCTTAGACCCTCGCGATACTCAGCCAGTTCAAAATGTGTGACAGCTCCTACAGCGATGACGAAAAAGAAAAAAAAATACAAGTAAATCTATATACAATACGTCGTGTTCGTAATAGTCGAGTGTTGTACTTTATTAGTCCCTACTCCGCTCGCGCTGACGTTTCTAAACGCTTCGACAAAAACGAGAAAAAAACGCGGTTGCGAGGTGACGATGGATACAAAAAAAAATCCCATGAATGCTTCATCAATAAATGGTTGTAGTTAATCATTTACACCTGTTCGGGAACGCAGATGTTGCGTCTACGCACATTTATATATATATATATATATATATATATTTCCGACGGTAGTAAATGATATTTATATATGATGCCGATGCTTAAAGTCGACGGTGACAGGCATAATTTATTTAGAGAGCAGTCCAGAATGATTAATAGCTACGCGCGCGAGGGTAACGGGCCCCATGGTCGAAAAGAGTGAGACGGCTCGGAGAAAAACGTGTTGCCTAGATAGATAGAGACAAGACGAAAGGAAGAGAGAAAAGAGAGCAAGAGAGAGAGAGAGAGGGAGAGAGTGAGGCAGACAGACAGATAAATTTGGGCCCAATTTTTCAGTCGCCATCAATCTCTCGCAATAGGTCTAAATGATATGTGTATTGTACATCGAAACCGACTATTGAAAATGAATAGACCCACTGTACATTTATTTCCCGGTGTGTCGATTACCATCAGCATCAATTTCAATTTCAATCAATTTTGATTGAACGTGAAATTAAGCGATACCAATCATTGATCGATTGGGAGAAGCTCGAAATAAAAGTTCGCCACACCTGTATAGGTCAGAGAATCGAACTGCCGAGTTTACAGAACCCTTTGAGTTCGACTACCGGTGCAAGATTTGCAGCATTGATATTTGCGATACGTGTCTGTTGATTTGGGAATTGAACAACGCCGGGGATCGGGAGAATTTTAGGCAGAGCGAGAGAGAGAGAGAGAGATCCAGAATGAAAAAGCGACGGAGAGAGAGTGGGAAAGAGAGATATAGAGAAATTGAGAGTAAAAAAGAGGCTGACGGACAGAGAGAGAGAAGAGATCTGTTGGTGCAGCAAGCTGCAGTAGTCAGGATGAGGAAGGTGGGACTGGTTCAAGTTCACGTTCAGCGAGCTCTTTCTCTCACTCCCTTATTATAGCCACATGCGCCTCCAAGAGACTCGAGCAGGAGTACAAGGCCGCGAGTGAAAGCCTTCCTTGTTCGCTTTCTGTGCCTCACTATCAACTTTATATATATATATATATATATATGTATGTATGTATGTATGTATGTATGTATGTATGTATGTATGTATGTATGTATGTATGTATGTATGTATGTATGTATGTATGTATGTATGTATGTATGTATGTATATATGTATGTGCACACACACACACACATGTGTGTGTGTGTGTGTGTGTGTGTGTGTGTGTGTGTGTGTGTGTGTGTGTGTGTGTGTGTGTGTGTGTGTGTGTGTATGTATCTATATGCATACACGTGCATATTATATATACATGTGTACATATACATTAGTCAGTGTCGTTGTGTAACATACTGTACTAGCGCATACACATATGGAGGCCATTTGACAGTTGAGAACTCACACAAACTCATATACGGCGTACTAGGTTAGGATGCCTCGTCCCGACTAGCCTGTGCTTCCACTACGCTCGCCAATTAACTCACTTTCCGGTTAATACGTTTATAAAACTTTGGTGTCCCGGAGCCGCAGGTTGGAGGCAGGAAAACGATTTGCAGCTTTTCGTGGGGCTACGTGTTGAAATATTTTTAGCAGAGCATTGAACGAATTTATCGATTGATGGAAATTTATCGATGAATGTGTAGGGAGGTTCGGTGTTGTCGGAAGAAAGTTGACTGACTGATGAATGTTTTCAATTATTTTTCGTCTACAATGGAAATTAAATTGTTTCAATGTGATTTTTCAGTAGTGAATTTCGGTCTGCGATGCTTGGGATGGTATTATTTCGAGGGGGTTTTCCGATGGTCTCGAAAATTTGATTAGTTTAACGGGTTATGCCTAGTTTGTAACAGTTGAAAATAGCTCTTTTTGGGATTTTTGACAAGAAAATCGCGATGATAAATTTCTATTTCTATTCGATTATAATCTATTAACTGACGATTTGTGAGAAGCACCTCTCGAAAACGTCTTTTGCGGTGAGCAACGCCCTTTCGAACCAGGTTATATAATATCAAAGAAACCAAACAGATTTCGTTAGTATATTAGTTTGTCCTATGGTCAATTAAAGAAATTTCCGAACTATCATATTTTAAAAAAATGGCGCCCGTTCAAAATGAGTTGAAAAAAAATGGCATTTTTTGTTCTGCAAATCGAAACTATACATCGGAAAAAAAATCATTCCATCTAATACTATATTTTTACATCTAGAAAAAGCCCAAAAAATTTCAGAAAGTTCGATCCTGTAGTTTATGAGATATTTTCCTCATCGAATTCAAAAACGTACTTTCGAGAAAAAAAGCGTTTAAAGTTTCGAACGACGCTGCCAATTTTTATCCGATAACCTTGAAATTTCCAGGGAACATTCATAAGATGATATACTGTCAAAATGTATCGATTTTGAAAAAAGTGATTTTTCGACTTTTAGAACTAGGTGTACCACTTCCTCCTCTCAAAACAATATTTCGATATCATTGCTTCGTTAAAATTTTTGTCTGCAATGCATATGAACATATAGGTACATCCAGTATTTATTTTGTAATTGTAATTAATTCGAAAATTAATTATATAGGCTCTTGCAACGACAATAGCCGATACGGGCCGATAATTTCGAAATGAATTTATTGACTTTGTCATACGAATTAATTGGACAATTCATCGTTTTCGAAAATCTTATTGTGAACACGCTCGCGTGATTGTTGAGAGATGAAAGAGACTTTTAGCGCAGCTACAAAACAGTCGCTGGTGAAAGTTTCTCCCCCGAATAATTAGCGATCACGACTCGTAATTAGATCGACGTGATGACGGTGAGCGGAAAATGGAGCAGCGCAGTGTCCCCGAGTCACGGTGAAATTCAAAGCGTTAACTTTCGAACGATCACCACAAAAATTCCAGAGCGTGAACATTCACTCGAACACTCGCCAATCCAAAACTATCGTCTGTTCTGCGATTCTTCGTGAGAGAAAAAATTGAATCAAACTCGGATTGAAAAGAAAATGCAGACCAATTTTTTTACAAGAGAATGGACCAGTTTTCTCACAGTCTACGATTCAATAAATTTAGCTCCAGGCATCGACAGGATTGACTTAAGGGGCTATACCGGGGTGACACGTTCAAAAAATCGATTTTTTTTGCCTTTTTCGACAGTTTATACTTTCAAGAATATCATTATCATTTATATCATTTATATCAATATCATTTTATCATGCAAAAATCGATAATTAAATCTTTAAACGTGTTTGTCTCGAAATTAGATTTTTCAAATTTGCTGACATTGCAACTTAAAGAGCAATTATCCGATTGACTTGAAATTTGAACTGAGTACTCTTGAATATATTTACTCTACAATAACGTAGGATATTTTTGATTGGATGAAAATTGACGATTTGGCATTGAAAAACACGACCATTTTATAGGCAAGAAAGCAGACCTTTTTTCATAACAAAGCTATCTTGTTAGATTTTGATATTTTTCGAAAATCCTACGTCATTGTACAGGAAATACCTTCCAGTTTAACGACATTTCTTCCTTTTTCGGTTTCAGCTACTCAATCGGCCAGAATCATGTCAGCAGTGGAGGAACTTTTTTTTTGGCGCCTCCGAAGGCAGCGCATAAGTCGCTTGGACCTCAATAGTTTTCTATGAAAAAATTATGTAATATAGGTCAAATATAGCCAAATATATTCTTAATTTCCCGAAACATTTAATTGAGTACTTTTCTTCCAAAAAAATCTCGAAAATCACCAAAATTTTCAGCGTTCACACTGGTATAGCCTCTTAAGAGGGTGATATCTTTAGTCGGGGAAAAAAATTTGCTGATTTTCTTGATTTTTTTTTAAAGGAAAGATTTCTTCACCATTTTTTGGCGTAGGTTATGTTTTATTACTGCTTTTGGCTGTCACATGGTATTTTTTTAAAATTAATCTTCAAAAATGGCCGAGGTATGACACGGTCTTCTAAACTGCATTTTCAAAACTGATGTGACGTATACCTAAAAAACTAATCAACCGATTCTGATGACATTTGATATCAATTCTTCCAACCTCATTGTCTAAAATATGACCCTAAATGTTTTTGAAAATAAAAAAAGAAACACTTTTTATTGCAAAATATAGCCATTTTTTCGGAAAATTCTATCTTCTTGTTTCGAATCGTACCATTTCATCGATTTTCGACATTTCTCACTTTTTCTTGGTTCATATTCTGCGTATGAGTATTAATGAAAGAAAAATCTTCGTTGGGTTTTTTTAGATTAATCCCACCGACGCTGCGTGTCACGCCGTCTGACAACATCCGCCACAACCCGTTTAAAACACTGTGCCATACCTCCGCTGTTCTCAAAGATGAATAAAATAAAAAAGACCATGTAACACCCAAAAGTAGTAGTAAAACATACCCTAAGTCTAAAAAATGGCGAACAAATATTTTCTTAAAAAAAATCATGAAGTTCAGCATATTCCTTCTCGCCTAAAGGTATCCCCCGCCTTGAAACAGCGTAAGAAAACGCAGGTGTAAAAAAATTAACAAAAAACGCTGCTGCTCTCGCTTACGTATACGGAGATTCTCGTCGATGAGAGGGGGCGAGGAATTCGCTCGTGTTGGCAGAGTTCGTCGACCATTTTCAAGGACGCGTTCTCCGAGTTTCGGACGTCACTTTCGTTTGCTCCTTTCGAGCCGTAACCGCGATACTTTTCTTCAAATAATAACAATAACAATAATGACAGTTAGCGAAAAAAGAAATAATGATAACCTACTAATTTGACGTTGCGTGCTCGCCGTGTATAATTATTTACGAGCATATATGTGGCAAAAGGTAATTTCGAAGACATCCGACTTCAAGGACCTTCCTGACACTAGCCTCTCCCGGTGTGTCCACACTCGACGTTATCCAAAATCGAACGGATTCAAAATCACCTGATAAATGAGGAGCTGGCAAACAGAACCGGACTTGTCCATTAATTACTTTTTTACCGGCGAGGTCAAAAACCAAAATAACCAAATGGAGATGAGTTCGAATTTTTAAGCTTTAATATATGAAGGCTGTATCAAAATGTGAGCGTAGACCTGGCTTCAGTTTAATAAAAACACTAACTACCAAGTGTTTATTTTTATTTTTATTTTGGAGTCCAGTCCAATTTTATTTTCGAGTCCAGTGGAAGTCCAGTTTTGAACGAGAATGGTGGACAACTTCGCTTTTGAATGAAAATTTTATGGACAAATCCGGTTATGAAATACAACAGATTCTTTCAATTCAATATTATTTTTATTTCTTTTATTATCAATTGAATAATCCTACACAAACTCTTCCATGTCAGGCTCACAACAATCGCATTCAATGTCATCATGGTCATCACTGTGGTCATCTGTTAGTAATTTTTCATCCAGCCAGCCATGGACAAGTCCGTTTCTGCTTGAAATGGCAGTTTTTAACTAATTTTAAGGTGTTTGGAGCCGGATTTGACGCAAAATATTTTGGGAGCTAGTGAAGTTGTGCTTAAAGAACACGAAAAAAAAATTGACGTAATGTGGACATGTCCGGTTTTGTTCGCCAGCTCTTCAGATGTGACCATATGAATATAAAGCTCCAGGACCAACGTGCACTGTAAAACGGGGTAACTTTGACAGTTTTTGGGGCTACTTTGACAAAGCGCCAAAATACGTTTCAAATGTGTACGCAGCGAGCCCGCTTGACCTTCTGTAGCGGGCGGCGAATGCTGGGAATAAACTTGAACCACAATTTGTTGTTCAAGGTTATTATAATGTTGCTGAAGTTGATTGTAATGTTGCTCAAGTTGATTTTGATCTCAATGACAATCATGAGACTCATTAAGTGCCTATAATAGCACCTCATATACTTGATATTTTTATGTAAAATCTTTCCTTAAGGGAGGGCACGGCTGTAACTGCCCATTTTCGAACGTTTTCTTTGGTTTGTCTTTAAGAAAGGCATAAAATACGTGGTTAGAAGAGCTTTTAGGTTTTATAAGATATATATTGAAGTATGTAAAAACAAAAATTATTTGTCAAAAGTATACAAAATGACGGCGCACGAGTCACTATACGCACTATTGTTTTTCAGCCAACCCTCTCCGCGGCACGCAGTAGAACTGTCGTAAATTCAGTCCCGGTACTAAGAGCAAAATATTTTCGTTAATTATATTATTTTTAACAGTCAAGTACGGGGGGATTTAAAAAACAATTAAAAGAAAAATAGAGACGAGTTGGAAAAAAGTTCGTTTTTTCGGACATAGTTTTTATCTCAAAAGTGATATATTTTTTACAATTTTCGATTCATCGAAAAAAGCGCTCGTACTTGACTGTTAAAGCAATCTACGGAGCTACAGTTAAAATTTCAAGTCGATTGGACGAAAATTGTTCAAGTTCCGCTACCTTAATAACGATGACAATTTGGTTGTAAAAAATCCTTTTTCATTAATTTCACGTATAATGCATAAAATATTACATTTTTTTATCAAAATGATTCCAAAGTAACCCTTGATTTTTGGCATAAGTTGCATTTCAATGCCCTGTCAAAGAAGCCCCACACTCGGGGCTACTTTGACACTTAAAAAAATGTATATATCAAATTGTGAGGGGGTGGTGGAGCGTGACTTTCTTATACATTTGAAAGCCAAAGGACACAGTGTTCTATTGGAGCAAAAAAAATGGTATCTAGGATATTAAAAAAAAGTTGCCTACGAAAAACTTCCAAAATCTGTTTAAAGTACTTAGTAAAGTTTAAAGTATCTGTTTAAAGTACTTAGTAAAGTACTAAAGTAAAGTTTTATGGTACTTAAAATCAATGAGTCGTTAAAAAGAAGCGCTGAGGGCCGTCCCCAAAAGCGGCAGATGGTCCGACAGTCTACGTTACGCAGGTATGGCGCGCTCGAAATATTCCTTTTCCATGTATATATGCATATACGTCGTCTCGTGGGCACGAGGGAACGAAAGCAAAAGCGCATCGAGGAGCCACGAGAGAGTTTTAGAAACCGGACCGTAATGTGGCCAAAGAGAACTTGACGACTCGCTGGTCAACGAAACGTGAAAACTCGACGGGACGATTCTCGAGAGCGCAAATTGCGCTCGTGAAAAACGTCGAAGAAAGCGAAATATCGTGCCTGGGCGTTTCTTTTTTTTTTTGTAACTCGCGAATCACTTTCCAACTCTTGTCTCTCGCGCTTTCGGCCTCTGCTCTGCTCGATAATTATTTCGCGTATCTGGATAAGGATACGTTTTTTTTCCGTTGGGTAGTTTGCGTCGTTCGAGGGCGATGAAGATTTCTTTTTCGTCGAATCTTTGACAGATTTGCTGTCAAAAAGTCACGCGGACGATTTTTAGGATCCTCATCGGGGATCGGCAGTCTAAATTGCCAAAAAGAGATTCTGGATATTATCGATTTCTTCATGATTATCGTTATTGACCATTTTACCGGAAATGGCGATGAAAAATGACGAATGATGAATTCGATGCGTCGGATAGAATGCCCCGAGGCACATTGGACCGCAAGCAATTGGGTGGAAGAGTGTCCAAAGTGGGTAAAGGTGTCGCGACCCAGATCGAGAAATTCACGGGTTGCGCGACCGTGCGCTCATTCACTTTCTCTGTGCATCGAGAGCTCTCGCGTACCTTTTTCCCCTCTGAAAACGAGAGTCCAATTTCTCCTCTCGTACAGACACGTGCCGCGTGTACATCTCTGACTACATCGAAAGCTACAGTTGCATCGATTAGACTTCCTTTTCAAGATTAATTGAGCGCGACTGATTAGAATCCATCTACGGACTCGCATCGACGCTCGTCCCGGCCGTTTATCGAGAAATGGTCGTATTAATTATATTTATCTTGTTAGACCAGCCAGGGCGAATACAACTTCTTAAGCCTAAGGCGGGATACACATTTACAACGATAAAAAAATCGATCTTTTTTTTTCTTCAAACGATAGAACTGTATAAGTAGAATATTTTCCCAAAGTTTCAAAGCGAAATTCGAAAAACTTCAAACGTAACAGCCCGTCAACGGTGTGCCTCACCACCAGGGTTGGGCATAGTCGATTTTTTTAAATTCATGAATAATAAAGAACCTTATTCAAAATTCGTTCCGAAAATGAATAAAGAATCCCACTGGATTTAGTATTCAGTCCGAAAATGAATAATGAGTCCTACTAGGATTCAGTATTAATTTCAAAATGAATAATGAATCCTACCAGGATTCAGTATTCATTTCAAAATGAATAATGAATCCTACTGGATTCAGTATTCATTTCAAAATGAATAATGAATCCAACTGAATTCAGTATTCATTTCAACATAAGTAATAAATTCAACTCGGTTCAGTATTCATTCCGTATTCGGATATCATAAAATTGAATAATCTGAAAAAATGGACAATGGAAATGGGACAAATATAATGTCCTATTTCTACCTCCATTTCTTCAGTTACTAAGTACTAAGAGCGCGATTTCCCTTGTGTAAATATAATGTAATCGGACGATAATGTTTCAATAGAATAAACATGTTTTCTGTAAATTTTTCGAGATTATTCAATTTGATGATATCTGAATACGGAATTAATACTGAATCGAATTGGATTCATTACTTATGTTGAAATGAATACTGAATTCAGTTGGATTCATTATTCATTTTGGGTAGAAAACCGAATCCAACATTCATTATTCATTTTCAAATGAATACTGAATCCAGTAGGATATATTATTCATTTTCGGAACGAATAGTGAATCGAGGTGGATTCATTATCGAAGAAAAATGAATATCCGTCTGACATGTATTCGGTATTATTTTCCTTCTCGAATACTACAAGTATTTGAGTATGCCCATCTCTGCTCACCACTCGGATTCGGAGCGGGCGTGAACTTCAAACGCGTTTTTCTCAAAACTGCATTATCGAAATTGGCGTGCAGGAATACTCGAAAACTATTAAGCCGATTGAGTTGAAACTTGGTAGAAATATTGATAATATTGGTACCTTCTACTTGACGGGGAATTGTTTTTGAAAAATTGAAACAAAAAACGACTTTTTTAATCCACATTTTACAGAAATGCTGCGTGAAATATTGATTTTTTTTTTGTAAATGCGTGCCATTTTCTTAAATTTGCATTTTTTTCATTTTAATTAACGTCACATAGAAACTATACATGTTCGAACTGAAGAAATGTTTGAAGTTTTTTTGCTCATCAAAGTCTAAGGGAAGCTCGACTGCACGCCGATTCGCAATTCCCGCGGCGACCTTGCTGTAACACTCTACCACAGCTCCGTCATTTTGATGATGAATTAATATTAAAACATTGTTTTGTATACTTAAATGTACTCTTAAAGTATACCCAAAGTTTGATAATTGTAGAATAATTATTTCTTAGTTTAAAAAATCCCTCAATATTGCTTATTTTTTTTCCTGTTTAAATGTATATCCCGCCTAAGCTTGAAATTGCGAACATGGGATTCTTTTATTGTGTGGCGTTATTTAGGTTTTTTCAGATTTTTTTTGTCAATTAGATTAATTATTTAGGATTTGGAAAAAAGGTATGTTATTTAGTATACATAGAATTTATTTCGTGTAAATTTTTATTAAATAAAAATAAAGATTAACAACGTTATTGCGGTATAGTAGATGAGCCTCTATTAAAAATGTGGTCCAACGGCCGGATGGATGACGTGACAATGATTGGTCTGAAAAATAAAAATCTCTTATAGTCTACATAAATGTAGTTCTCGTTGTACGTAGCCATTTAAAAAAAATCACAAAGTCACAAATTTTGGTGAAATTTTACTTACATTTGGGGGCTTAAGAATTACTAAATAAAAATAAAGAGCTACGTCTAATGATAGCTACAGCAATCATAGAAATATTGTTTTTAAATTGAAAATCGGACAATTATAGCTAGAATTATGATTCCGGCCAATTCGAGAAAAACACGATTTTAGTACAAGTAAATCGTTGGGCTACCTGCTCTCACTAAATTGTCTGTAACTTGGTCAATTTTCAATATTTTGACTTACATTTTTTTCACATATTCTTGAATATCTATACTTCGAGAAAATGCAAAAACATTGATTTCTTTTACTTGTCACAGTGGTCCGCCTTATGGCAATGTGTGTGAAAGGTCAGATCGCCCACTGCGTCCAGCGAACTAACCCGCCGCGATTTTCCTTTTTTTGCGTTTTTTCCGAAACTATGTTTTATGAAACGGTGTAGATCGTATCTCAAAACTCAATCGTCTGATCCATTTCAAACAGAGCATAGTTTATAACATTATCTATCGTATAATCGGATGTTTTTTTGTATATGTTTATTAATTTGTTAATAATCGAAACGTAAACGTTATAAGTCGTTTTTTTGTCGAAAATCGATGTTTTTTCTACAGCCTGCCATTTTCGTAATTTTCAAAATTAAAAAATAAGTTTCTGGTCATCCGAAGGTTTTATTATTATATACTAAAAGTCAATTTTTTTATTTTTCGATTCCGATCGCCCTAGTTGCGAGCGCCACGTACATGGATTGGACATGAAGCGATAGCGGAATGTTTGAATAATAATATCTCCATTGGTGATCAATATTCTTCAATAAAAAGAACTGAAACTTGACAAGACTTTGTATCGATTGTGTCTAAAATCCCGACCTCGTCATCCCAATACTCTCATCAGAAAAAAATTGAAAATCGACTTACTTTTTGGGCCCCTAGCATTGCAGGCCCATTGACTGTTAAAAAAAAACATTTTGTGCCGGAAATGTTACGTGAAAAATATCATTAGAATAAAGAACATCAGAAATTGAAAAAAAAAAAAACGATATTTTCAATCACACATAAAAAAATTGGTCAATTATTTAAAACAATTCATTCTCTTCGAACATATTTCTCAACTTTTAATATTGCTATTGTAACGCACACCTACACTCATAAATAATTCTTTCGCCGGCGTCAAATTGCGTTGCAACGCTCTCCGCATTTTCTCACTCCGTATCTTCTCCGTATTGCGCATGCATCGTAAAGTGATCGAAGCCCTCGCCCAGAAATCCCACACATCCTGCGGGGACGAGAGTGCAAGTTGCGGTTGGCCAACGGAGATAGAGAGTGAGATTTGCGCTTTCACCTTGGAGTATCTGGGCGCACGCAAACGAGAGCGAGAGTCCTCGAAAACGTCGCGGTGCGCGTGTTGTCTTCTTGGATTTGAAATATCGGACCTGAGCCCGTCAGACCCAAATTTTGCCCTCCTTTCTCTCCGAACGAGAGTGAATCGCTCGCAAGAATATTCCTTCCCTCACCGTTCTCATCGCTGCTGCTTTTTTTGCTGTTGTATTTATTGTTTTTCTTCTTCTCTCGAAATCTTTTTTTTTTAACTTTCTGTCTTTTCGTCTCTCTCGCTCTCGTCTCGACGTCGAATAGTGCACTACGCGCCATTGAACTAGTGACCTTCATATGGAAACCGGTCTTTGTTTAAGGCCCTTGGGCGGCTCACGCGTTTACTATTATGCTATATATATATATATATATATATATAACGCACACACCCTCATCTATAACGCACCCGGGGCCTCAAGGGCCCATAGGGCCAGTCTAGACGCGTTCACCACGAGACTCCTTTCGTTTTTATTTCTCGACCTTTCGCACTCGTCTACATTTCGTCTTTTTGGTCCGTCATTCCTCCTCCTTCGCGTTCCGATCGAGAAAAACTTTGATCGAGAAAGCCTTGATAATGAAAAATCGATTTTTTCTAATCGATTGACTATTTTCTATCACGATAACACTCGAAGGATCGTTGAGAAACTAAAAACGCTTCAAATTGCGAAAAAGTTGATACATTCAGCAAAGAAAGCTTGAATTGCTGACCTTTTGATTGTGAGGATCGTGGCAGAGCACATTAAAATTTATGTTCTCCATCCGGTGTGTCACTTGGTGAAATATTTGTAGGGTGAGGATTGTGAAGGTGGCCATGCGAGCTTTAAGGATCCGGCGTGGAGACTTTGCGACCGAGGGAAATATGATATTTAATGGTTTTTCAAGTCCTCTTCGAAGAAAGATATAGTGTAATTTTGTGTCGTGTAGTACTTGCCAGAAAAATTGAGGATTGTGGAAAAAAATCGAAATTCCATTTTGAGTTCAGCCGAATAAAGATAATTAAATTATGTAAACGAAATACTTTTTAAAAACTTTTTCTTTATTGATTAAATTCCATTTAGACCAAGACCTCTAATATCGTCACAGCGGCGGGATCGGCTTCGCATCACACTTTCCAAAATTGAGGTTGCGCACCATCTACTGAAGCCGACACTGCGCAGCTGACGTAACTTATAGCAGTACGCCTTAAAGCTCGCTCTTATTGTCTCGTATGCTTCGAGCCTCACGCTGGGGCCTGGCGCTTCTCCCACCATTTGCTCCCACCCCGGCACATAGTGGGGGCCGTTGCATCTGTGGAGATCCCGACAATAGAGGTCGCAATGTATCTACTTCGAAATGCATCTTTGATAATTTTTTGACTCGATATTGGGATGCACAAAATAAGTTTTCCAGGAATGTTTCGTATTCGGAATTTAATTAGCTCCAGTTTGCAGTACTCAAAATAGAATTTTGATTTATTCCAGAATTAATCATTGTGGCAAATACGACTCATCACAAAAATTCGTTAAATTTTTATCGAAGAGGTCTTGAAAACCTATTAAAAATTATATTTTAAATGGGTACATTTAATAGAAAAACACATAGCCACCTTATAACTGTCACCCTTAATATAAATACCTTATTTCTGTCGCTGCATTATTTACCACCTCGTTGAGAATATTAGCACCCAATTCAATTTGATCGAATTTCGAAATACTTTCAATCAAAGTGAAATCACAATGAAGATAATGATTTTTGGTTGCGTGTCGTAATTAAAAAAAAAGGAAGGACGCTCTCCCGTCGGGTATTTTATTCATTTTCGATGTACGGAGTGAATTAATTGGAGAAAAATGTCGTATCACGACGCGATACGGGGCTGCAGTAATGCAAGGCTCTGGAACGAGCGATGACCGATAAACTCGCTGGAAGGTTGTTTCTTGATTCAACAAATCGTTCTATCGAGCGTTGCGCTCGTGCGTGTTCGCGGGGCATATGCGGGGAATGTCCTAATAAGCCATCCGAGGTTTCTGAAAATAACGCGCTTGCTTACTTGCGCTCGCGTTTGCTTTTGCAAACATGCGAGTACAGTAACGATACGCATGAAGATAGCGTCCTCGCGATCGCTGCTTCAGGCCGTCTGTCGATGTACGCGGATCGAGCACTCTAAAGAGGAGTTTTGTTCAAAATTTGTTTTATTGAAACGCACTCAGGAGACGATTCGTTAAAAATTTGTTTTATCTTTTATTTATATAACATTTGATATATTTTATATATAATCAAAAAAATCCGCATGCGAAAAGGCTCAGTGCAATAGAGGAAACAATTCATTACGTAATCATTTAATATGATCATTTACAAGCGTCAAAAAAGTATTAATAATATTTATTGTCATTCGTTACGTTGATATACTATTTGGAGGTAATTGAATTCGATAATAGACAAATTTTCTCGGAGTTGTCGAAATTGTTATTATGTATTTTACATATCGTCGGAGAACTTGACATTTTTCTTCGCTCGAATAAATGATCGGTGGATCCAATAGTGATCAAGAAAATTTGACGGGCTCGGCTGAAGTTATTGTGATAGTTGTTTCGAAAAATGTACATTTAGCTACACTTTATATATTTTCTCCAGACGGATGTATTTTTGTTCGCCTGATATACATGATTCTTTTAAGGCCGGACACCACTGTGGCGGGAAGAAAAAAAAATTTCTTTGATTTTTTTTTGTGAACAAACAATTCAAGTTAGGATATTTAAAATTGACCAATTTACAGACGATTTAGTTAGAGCAGGTATGATTTATGTATACTAAAACCTTCAATTGCGTTTTTCTCGAAACGACTTATCTCGACCTGGCCGAAATCATAACCTAGTTAAAATTGTCCGATTTTCAATTTTTAAAAGTAAAAAATTCCGTAATTGCAGCAGCTATCGTTGTACGTAGCCGTTTTTTAAATTTAGTTTTAAGCTTTCGACTATGAGTAAAAATTTTATTTAAGCTCCCAAATGTGAGTAAAATTTTCGCCAAAAACACATTTTTTTAACACTCGCCATTAGGTGAAAAATATTCTTATCGAAAAACGGCTATGTACAACGAGAACTACATTTGTACAGATTATAAAACTTTTTTATTTTTATTTTTCGGACCAACTATTGTAAAGTTATCTATCTAGCCGTTGGATTACATTTTTATACAGAGGCTCTAATATATCTCAATAAATGTGTAATTTTTTTTTTTAAATAAAATTGTACACAAAATAAATTCAATGTATGCTTCATGTCATACATTTTTTCCAAATTTTAAGTTAATAATTTAGTAGACAAAACAAAGTTGGAAAAAACGTTTTTTCGGCCCGTCGCAGTGGTACTCTCCCTTAAGGGATAACGCCACAGTAGAATTTTCAAAAAATCGATTTTTTTTCGCTAAAACGGTGCTTTATCATCATGAGAATAAGTTACTATTCGATTTATAGCAAGACATTTTTTTTCACCGACTTTGAGCATATAACGTAAGTCTACCTCTGGCACGGCCATAGAGTACCTAAAACTTTCAACGCGTTTTTCTCGAAACAGCTTTTTTCCAATTGGCGTGACAAGTAACTTCAACAATTTTCACTCGATTTACTTCAAATTTAAAAGTTATGTTCCTAATTGCACTTCGCAGAGAAGTACGTACGGAATTTCTGATTTATCGAAAACTTTTCATTTTATGAGCAGTTTATGAGCAGTTATAACGAAATTTTTCACGGAAAATTCATTCCTTAAGTTTAAATACCTACAACTTTTGAATAAAACAATATTTTTCAAATTCCGTACCTACTTCTCTAGGTTTTCTAATTTCGATTTACGAGAATTTTTGTTTTTTTATCTAGTGTTAAAAGTTGCAATTTTAAAACCCATTATCACTCAATCTAAAAAGTCGACTGTTCTGAAATTTTACTCAAACATGCATAATAATATAAACAATGTCTGGTTAAAATTTGAACAAAATCTCTAGAAATCAAGAGCGCGCGCTCGTTCTACCTTAAAAGACTCCGTAAAAGCTCCCTCATTATTGTCCGTAACAAATGAACTAATTGTTTTTCTAACAGATTGTCCAATTTAGGATAACATTGTCTAATTCAAGATAATTTCTAACAGATTGTCTAATTTACCACAAATTGTCTAATTTCGGATAATAATAATCTAATCTAATTTAGGATATCTTGGAAAAAAATGAGGTTTCGTGTGTGGCCTTACGCGCGAAACTCGCAAATCTCCGGCTAAATGAAACGTCAACAGAAGAGTATTACGTCTTGAAATGGCGATAGAGATGATACAGAAAAACGTCGCAATTTCAAGTGGCAATTAATCCTACCGCGATTACCACGAATGTCATTTCAATCGAATAATCTCGAGCTCTTATAACTCGAGGGTTAATGATGAATGAAAGTCGCGTGATTTTAGCGCCTTGATTTAAAGGTTGACCCGCTCTTGAGAGCGAAAGCCCCTCGAAGTTATAAATTGTTGCACCTGTTGAACACGCGTCGAGTCGTAAAAACGAGTCGACGGGACCGCGGTCAAGGTATCACGAAAACATTACCGTTACAGCGTTGATATCGTTGGAGACGGAAAAAAACAACCTTCAAGGGGCGGGGGATCTTACTACCATGGCCGAGACACTGTTCGGGTGTTAAGCCATGACCTGTCGCAATTAAGATATCGCATGATCTCCGCTATCTGAAACAGCAAATATGTTCATGGAGCCACTATATACCAGGTTTTTCATTTTTTTTGCACTCGAATCCTCGTTATGCATTCTCTTCCACTCGAGACGCCCACTTGGCGATGTGTGAGAGAGAGCAGCAATGGTTTGATAAAGAAATAACAATTTAAACAAAAATCATGTCGACGGCAATTACGTAAAAAAAAAGTCTATAATGTTCTCGGTATTGTGTCTTTTTTTTATGATCAATCAATATTATTCCGGTATTGTGTCTTTTTTTAATGATCAATCAACATTATTCCAACAAGGATATTGGAACAATGAAAATACAATTGCTTGAGAAAAGCAGAGAATGTGAAAAAAAATTGCTGCCTGCTTGATTCACTCAAAGAACGAGTTTTACAAATTGTTTTTTTAAATTACTATAGTAAGTATTCATTGACAATAAATATGGTTAGTAAAAAAAAGAACAAAAAATAAAGACAAGATAATACTAAATTTTGTATGTTTAATATATTAATAAAATATGTACAGTACCGGTCAAAAGTTTTCGATCACTGTGGATAATTGCAAAATTATATTACAATAATATAATTCATTTGATAGAGCTGTATTTATGGTATTTTCGTAAAATAAAAAATAGAAATGGATTATATTATTCTAATACAATTTAGCGATTATCCAGAGTGATCAAAAACTTTTTACCGGTACAGTACGTATATATATATGTGTAAACGAATTTACATTTGTTATGAATATTTATTTTATTTCATTTTATTTAACCCTGCCTTGACACACTGGGTCATTTTGACCCGGACGAATTTGAAATAAAATGCTCACCTGCCCAAAATTGAAAGTTTTCAATAATTTCTTACAACAATTGAATTTTATGTTTTCCGAATTTTAATTATGCAGACTGAGGAATATTGAGGAATGTTTAAAGTGTATCCCGGATTTTTTTCAATAAAGACCGACCGAAGGGTTGTTAAGGGCAGGTGGATGAAGTACTATCCGAGTCAAAATGACGTGCGTCAAGGAAGGGTTAAAGGAGGGCACCACTGTGACGGGCCGAAAAAGGTGGTTTTTCTGATTTTTTGTCTACTATATTATTTAGTTAGAAGTTGGAAAAAACTTAAATTAGTAAGCATTGAACTTAATACATTGAACTTATTACGTGTCAATTTTTATTTAAAAAAAATTAACAATTAACAATGTTATTGAGGATAATAGAGCCTTTGCATAAGAAATGCTGTCGAACGGTTGGATCGATAACTTGACAATGGTTGGCCTAAAAAAAAATGTGTAAAAATCGTAGCCGTTTTTCGAAAAAAAATCACAAAATGGCGGGCGTTAAAAAAGTAATGTTGGCGAAATTTTTACTTATACTCGGGAGCTTGAAAAATTACGAAATGTCGATGAAACAAAACGCTACGTAGCACGATAGCTAGTGGAGTTATGGATTTTTTTTCATTGAAATTTCGACATCTGCAGCTAGAATTATGATTCCAGCCAGGTCGAGAAAAGTCGTTTCGAGAAAAACGCGATTGAAAGTTTTAGCACACGTCAATCGTTGGGCTACCTGCTCTCACTAAATTTTCTGTAATTTGATCAAATTTCAGTATCTCAACTTGAACTTTCTTCCAAATATTCTTGAATATGTATTTGAATTTTGAGGAAATCGCAGAAAAAACGATTTTCTCAACCCGTCCCAGTGGCGTCCCACCTTAACGACTGACACGTACTTGAATTTTCATTGTCAACGCCATATCGACCGTGATCCCTCAGCCCTGTTGTTTTACTTTGAGAAAAATGCGGTTCGATCTATCGCTATGATTATTATCATTGATACGAATCTTAGAAACGAGGAATTCGAGGAACCAATGCTTTTTCATGGAAATTTTGTATTCTGTATCATGTCACTTCTTTATTATTATTATAATGATTATTATAATATAATATGTAGGGTGTCTCAAATGACCTGATATTCAAGTTTATTAATAATCGTGTTATTTATTTTGAAAGTTCGAATATTTTTATTCCAATGTAAGATACAAACATGGAGGTTATGTGTGGAACACAATATCCGATAAATGGCCGCCTCGTCCCTGTTTGCAAACGGTTACTCTTTTGACGAAATTTTCAATAACATTTTGGCATAATCGCGGACTAATTTCATTAAGGCCATAGGCCACAGTAACGGGTATAAAATCATGAGGGAATTCAACAATTTTTTTCGTATGAAAAAGTGATTTACTCATTAAATGAATTACACACCTATTTAGTATGAATATCAAGCTGTTAGAAAATATACATATATTTTTTTCGATGTACAAAATGGCCGACTACTCGAAACTTCTCGAAACAGCTTTTTCCAATTGGCGTGACAAATAATTTCCACAATTTTCACTCGATTTACTTCAAATTTAAAAGTTATGTTCCTAATTGCATTTCGCAGAAAAGTACGTACGGAATTTCTGATTAACGGAAAACTTTTCATTTTATGAGCAATTTATGAGCAGTTATAACGAAATTTTTCACTGAAAATTCATTTCGTAAGTTCAAATACCTACAACTTTTGAATGAAACAATATTTTTTAAATTCCATACGTACTTCTCTAGGTATTCTAATGTAGATTGACGAGAATTTTTGTTTTTTGTTTTAGGTAAAAAATTGTGGATGGTAAATGTCACGCCGCGGAGCGCCTAAAAAAGATAACAAAAGAAAATATTAGTAGTTGGCCATTTTGTACATGGAAAAAAATATATTTTTTCTAACTGCTTGGTATTCATACTAAATAGATGTGTAATTAATTTTATGAGTGAAGCACTTTTTCATACGAAACAAAATTGTTAAATTCGCATATGATTTTATACCCGTTACTGTGGCCTAAGGCTTTAATGAAATTAGTCCGCTATTATGGCAAAATGTTATTGCAAATTTCGTCAAACGAGTAAACGTTTAGCCTAAGCTTAAGGCACCACCTAAGGCCTTAATGGTGCGTCAAATTGCCTCCTCGAGCTCCGGAATGGTCTGTGGATCATTCGTATACACTTTTCCTTTCAAAAAACCCCAAAAAAATAAGTTCAATGGCGTCGAATCGCACGATTTTGGTGGCCAATTCACATCGCCGCGGCGCGAGATAACACGACCACGATTTTTCGTCTGCAATAACTGCATTGTTTCGCCCGCAGTGTGGCAGGTTGGCCGTCTCTGCAAAATATTCACCACATTTCAAGTGAATTTTCACAATTTGCTCGATCGTGTAATTCTCCATGGCTAAACCTCGATACTTCCTGATGCCAGCTGTCAAAGATTAGTAGGTACGTTCGCCACAAAACAAAATGGCGCGCAATTCAACGTCAGATCATTTTGAAACCCCCTTTATATGTATATTAATAATTCGTACAACTTCGATAATCGATATATGTTTTTTTTCCGTTTGCCTTTTTGCATTTATTGCCTCACTTCACCTATTACGGCTGTTTCATTCAGAACAAAGTGAATGCTCATGTAAGAAATATCTTCGAAAGTGCGGATTATTTTTTAGCTTTCGGGGAGCGAGAAACGCTTGGATAACGTCATCGCGGCGTATCACCTGCGATAATTTTTGCGCGTTAACATTGAGAGAGTGGTAGGGTCGGTCGCAGAGGACGTCAACATCGTGCCTCTGTGCACCAAGTGATTTAGATATCGCGTATCTTCAGACATCGACGTCGCCTCGCACGCACGCATAAAACACGCACACACACACACACAGCACACACACATTCGTGATATTGTTATTGCAAAAGGAACATAACAAAAAGTGCATTGCATTCGTTCGGTTTTCGTTGTTGTTTCAACCTTTTGAACTTTTGACAGTGACAGCTCGAATATCGAACATCGGAGTGAGAAGGTTTTTCATTGAATCGGATCGTTTTAATTGAACGCGTGGAACTCCTTTTTCGCCGTCACTTTCATTGCGAAATTATTCGACTGAATAGGTCCTTCTTCCCGTAATTTATTATTAAAATAATAACCATAATAATAACTTGTTATAATGATAATAAATAGTGATTGTTGTTATTATTATTATTATTATTATTATAACGATATTAATAATGTATTATAAAAATAAGAATTAACGGCAATCGTACTTATAATTATTATAACGATATTCTTTTATTTATAATAATTCTAGTTATATTTTTTCACATCAGTTTATTTCGTAAAAAAAACAGTTACAAAAGTTTTGCTAATCGGAACTAAAAGATGAAATTTTAAAAAATATCGAAACGTTGACCAACGAATTGATACGCGTTATCAGCCGCTGAGCTTGACATTGAACCTTTTATCGACCGATTATTTGGCACACTGAACAAAGCGCGATCGGGCGTGAAAAAAAAAACAACGAGCGTGCCCGAGCGATCTTTTGACCGCAAAAGTATTCTTTTCTCGTTGTGATATGATTTTTGCTTTTAATGAATACATCGTACTGACACAGTGTCAGCTAAATTGCCTGATTCCTCGTTCACAAAAATGGCACCATGATTGAAGTATTTTCCGACGTATATCTGTTGCCTCGGAGACCACATATATTTCATTGTTATCTGCACCAACGAGAATCGCGGAGGGGATGCGGTTATCAGTGACATTGAATTTCGTTAGACCGATCAGGCCAGTTTAATCTCACACTTTTTTATTTGCGGCCGTTCTACGTACGCAGACCGATAAAAAATTATGCATCGAAATACGCTTATTCAAGTGCACCGTAAAAGTTTAAAACACCAAAGAGTTGTTTGGTCATCTAAACTGCATTTTCAAAACTGTTGTGACGTTTAGCTGAAAAACTAATCCACCGATTCTGATGAAATTTGTTATAAATCTTTTTAACCTTATTTTCTTAAACATGACTATAAATGTCTTTGGAAAATAAAATAAAAAGTTTTTTATTGCAAAACGTCGTCGTTTTTTCGGGAAATTCAATCTTTTGGTTTCAAAGCGTACCGTTTCATCGATTTTTAACAGTTTTCACGTCTTCTTAGTTCGTATTCTACGTATGAGTGTCGATGAACGATAAATCTTCGTAGGTTTTTGTTCAGATCATTCCCGCCGACGTTACGTTTCACGCCATCTGACAACATCCGCCTATCATTAATAACCCTTCAATCAGTTTTTATTAAAGAAGATCTTTGAACATCTCTTAAGGCGGGAAAAAGAAAGCAATTTTTTAATTGCTTAAAAAATTGCTTTCTTTTTTTTTCTTCAAACGATAGAGCTATATATGTAGAATATTTTCGCAAAGTTTCAAAGCGAAATTCGAAAAACTTCAAACATTACAGCCCGTCAATGCTGTGCCTCACCGTTCGGATTCGGAGCGGGCGTGAACTTCAAACGCGTTTTTCTCAAAACTGCATCATCGAAAATGGCGTGCAGGATTACTCAAAAACTATTAAGCCGATTGAATTTAAACGTGGTAGAAATATTGATAATATTGGTACCTTCTACTTGACGAGAATAGTTTTTGAAAAATTGGAAAAAAACTACTTTTTTCATCCACATTTTACAGAAATGTTGCGTGAAATGTTGATTTTCTTTGTAAATGCGTGCCATTTTCTTAATTTTGTATTTTCTTCATTTTTATTACCGTCACATAGAAACTATACATGTTCTAACTGAAATGATGTTTGAACTTTTTTGCAAATCAAAGTCTGCGAGAAGCTGGACTGCACGCCGATTCGCAACTCCCACGGTGACCTTGCTGTAACACTCTGCCACTGCTCCGTCATTTTCATGATGAATTAATTAAAAAAATTGTTTTGTGTACTTAAATATACAATTAAATATACCATTAAAATATACCTAAAGTTTGATAATTGTAAAATAATTATTTATTAGTTTAAAAAATCCCTCAATGTTGCTATTTTTTTCCTGTCTAAATGTATATCCGGCCTCCATAAGTCTACACGATGAAAATTCGGAGAATATCAAATTACATCGTTTAAAAAATTATTGAACATTTTAAATTCTGGAAGAGTGAGCATTTTACTAAAAATTCACGCGGACGAAAATGACCCAGTGTGTCAACATAGGGTTAAACAAATATCACAAAGCTGCATAGTCTTTTTCGTCTTAGCAAAATATTTATACCATTCGCAGTGCGCGTTCGCTACGGTTAATCGCACCCCAAAATGTCCTTTTCGTCCTCATTTCGAGGGACAAAAAATTCGTTAGTGCAGAAAAATTACGAAAAAATGATTTCTACATCTGAGTTCGGCTGAATTGTCGAGCCTCTGGGTGCGGGATGCTGGGAACGAAAACGTTAATGAAAGATGGAGAGAAAGAGGGAGAGAGAGTGAGAGAGGCACGACCCTGTGGTAGGTCGAGGTCCCAAAAATAGAGTCTCACTGCCGTCGGGTCCAGGGAGTCGTGTCGTCCTCGATGACGTCATCGTGCGCATACATACATGCCTTTGCGTATATATATCGTGCATACGAATACGCAAACACGATGACTATGCATTTTTCTCCCCCACGATGAAAAAAAAAGAGCATTCACCCGCCTCTCTTGCACTCACTGTCAATGGCGCGAATCTCGTATTTTCCGGGACACCACGTGAATCATCAACGGGGATCGGATCGATGTTCCTCGCGTGTCAAACGTTACCCGCGAGGGCCTCTTTGAAGGTGAATATTCTCATCCCCGCAGAAAAAAAAAGTGAAAAAACCTATGGGTCTATTTCATCTCAATCATTTGACTAATAATATAATTAATCCCATTATAAAATAAGGCTCCATTTTTTTCTACTAAATTTACATTTTTTTCGTCAAATGAATAAAACGATAAATTTATTGTTTTTTATCAACGTTAGTAGACAAGAGGAGGGTGAATTTTTTTTATTTTCGCAAGTTCGTTTGGGTCTGCTTACTTGGTAAATAATAAAATTGCAATAGGACGTCGTCATGAATGAATTTTGCACGCGACCAAAGTTTTCGTAACTCGGGGTGCACCGCCGGTGTAATTACAAATAAATAATGTATTTCACTCGGCTTGCGTTGGCCGTCGTGACTTTGTCCCTTCGCTATCGTCGCATATCGCACGAGGGGACGAAACAAAAAAAATTGCGGCAGGAGGTCCAAGCGAGTGATGGGGCTGCCTTATCAGTACGCACACGGAAAACGAATGTCCTGTGCATACAAAGTGCACTATATGGGAGTCCGGTGCAGGGCGGTGTGATACCAATGGCCCAACTCACGAAGGTCGCACAGTCTAATTTCAAGCACGTGCCCGATACGCCCTTTTACGTATGAGACGTTTAGTCGCACGTTCAATTGCCCTGGATATGGGACCTTCCAGGTAAAATTCGAACAAATATCAATTTATTTTAACTCTATCAAGTAGCAGGAAAATTATTCGGCTAATGGAAAATTGCCCGCTTTATTGGTTTTATTTTCTTGCTCATACGCGTTTCACGTACTGAGTATAATTAAAAAAACGTTCGCGGGTGATTTAATGACATAATCGCTATTTAAAATTCGGCAATTAGCGATCGCTGCCCTGAGCCAACACACGGATGGGTGACCGCATCAGAGAAGGTGTGGGCAACACTCCGGTCGCTTCCGGACCTGGAAAAAGTGAAGGGACAAGTGGAGGATCGAAATAAAAAAAATCGTACGTGACCTAAAGGACTCACGAAGCACAGCAGAAAAATAATAATGTGATATGACATTTACAAGGAACATCACTTAAGTGTCCGCCTTCGATTTTGTTGAAACTCATATATGTGATAAAGCATTGAAAACTATTAGACACGTATTTTTTTAATCTCCGGAAAAACGTTTTTAAGGGGGGAAACGACTCTTGAAAGAAAGGCGCGTAGCCCTTAATTTTTTTACAATTATTATATAGAGGATTTTGTATCGCTTTATATTAGAAGAATTTTCTTTTCTGTTTCATTTAGATTGATGGACTGCTTGTGGGCGAAACTGCAAAACCATCTCCTCGACACGCCTTTCTTTAAGGAGTGGTTTCCCCCCTTAAAGTCGTTTTTCCGCAGATAAAAAAAATACGTGTTTTATAGTTTTCAATGCTTTATCACATATATGAATTTTAACAAAATTGACAGCGGATCCTTAAGTGATGCTCCTTATTCGTAGATTCTACCACAATAAATGTTGGACTGATATTCAGCCACTTTGCAAAATGAAAAACAGATGGGATTATTTTCTAGCGCGATCCTACGATTGTAGGGGAAAATCTGATAAGACGATCAAACGATATCACAGTTCTGTCAATACGAGATGCAATGGCCTCTACATAATGCTCCTTGTTTATTTCTTGCCGGCAAGATATGGAGAATGGATTAACAAAAAAAATATATCACCGTTCGTCAACGAATGCTCGACTCCGGGCGCATTCATTATTTTAGCAAAAAACGAGCCTTGCACGAAACGCACACCATCGCAGGTTGAACTACCGGGACGAGGGTCGTGAATATTTTACGTTGAGGGAGGTTCGCGCATTAGCTTGACGGGAGAGGTTGAATGGAGGGTGTATATAGTACGTCTCGATATTATCGAGGTTCTCAATTACGTAAAGTGAGTGTCTGATATTTTATTCCCAGCTCAGCCACGACCCGATGGTTTTTTGCCTTGTTCTTAAGGGGGGAGCGTACCTTTAAGCGAGGAAATGTTTTGCTGATTTACATGATCTTTTAAAAAAGGAAACGTTTTGTCACCATCTTTGCGACTTAGGGTATGTTTTATTACTACTTTTGGCTGTTACATGGTATTTTTTTTGGTAATTAATCTTTGAAAATATAACTAAAAAACGAATCGACCGATTCTGATGAAATATGGTATAAATCTTTCTAACGTTGTTGTCGAAAACATGATCCTAAACGTTGTTGCAAATTAAAATTCGTAGATTTCATTGTACGGTGTCTTCCCCCTTGTTACATTCCCATATTCCACTGCGCATTCCCACCTTCTTTGCAAATTGAAAAAAGGATTTTTTATTGCCGAATGTAGCCATTTTTTTTTTCGAAAAATTCAATCTTTTTGTTTCTAAGCGTACCATTTCGTCGATTTCCAACATTTCTCAGTTTTTCTTGGCTCATATTCTGCGTATGAGGGTTAATTAAGTTTAGTTAATTAAGTTAAGTTTTTCGCATTAATCCCGCCGACGCTGCGTGTCACGCCGTCTGACAACCGTTTAGAAGACCGTGCCATACCTCCGCCATTTTTAAAGATTAATATAAATTGGCCAGTAATAAAAGATACCCGAAGTCTCATAAATGGTGAAGAAATCTTTCCTTTAAAAAAATCATGAAGATCAGCTATTTTTTTTCCCGCCTAAAGGTATCTCCCCCCTTAACAGGAATGCAGGTGGAGTGAACCGCACTAGGGTGCGAGGAAAACTGACGTGAAAATGAAAAAAGGGACGAATATTTATTGGTATTTCCAATTTCTATCCGCGATCCCATTCCCTCAGGAATCTACTCCATCGTATTTACACGAGGGCACAGGGAAACTGTGGGAAACGCGTGCTGATACAGACGGCTATATTTTACTAATTTTCAATCACGGTACCACCGGAAACTTGGTAGAATTGCCTTTGGCAGACGGCGCGGAAGCTAGTGAACGGCTGAGCGGTCACCCATCCGAGTATCGGCCCAGAGTTGCTCAGCGTCGACGATCGAAATGTTATTTTTTCGCTGTGACGAAGTAAAATGAAAAATGTTGAATTAATGTAAAAACTTGGAGAGCGATGTAGAATTATCAATGAATTATGACTTATAATAACTTTTGACATGACAATGCCATGATCGGGACAAATTCCAGGGACAATGGTCCCGATCTTTACATACGAAAAACCACGCATAACTGACCCAACCCAAGAAGAGTGAATAAAAACGTAACGTCATTGAGATCGCGGAGTGAAAGACTCCCAGCCTTTTCATCGATCACTCAATTTTTTGCCGGCTTGCCTCCTGCTCTCAGACTCAACCGGGTAAAGGTGGAAGTGATTTGCATATATTTGTGGAAAATAAATGTCACGTGCGTGAGGGAAGAAATAGAAGGTTGAGATGTGACGCGGCCGAAATGAAAAAAAAAACTGCAGACGCGATGAACGAGTAGCTATGAACATGTAGCTGGGGCGAAGTGGCTTCGATTACGCGCTGCGCTTTGTGGATGTCCAAATCGAGATCGCAAATTAGTGAATTGGAAACGACAATAATCATGCGAAATATTTCTCTTAAATGCTTAAGGGGGTATATCAGTGTGACACTTTCAAAAAATCGATTATTTTTGCCTTTTTCGACAGTTTATACTTTCAAGAATATCATTATCATTTATATAATTTATATCAATATAATTTTATCTTGCAAAAATCGATAGTTAAATCTTTAAACGCGTTTTTCTCGAAATTAGATGTTTCAAATTTGCTGACATTGTAACTCAAAGAGCAATTATCCGATTGGCTTGAAATTTGAACTGAGTACTCTTGAATATATTTACTCTACAATGACGTAGGATATTTTTGATTGGATGAAAAGTGACGATTTGGCATTGAGAAAAACGACCATTTTATAGGCAAGAAAACAGACTTTTTTTCACAACTACGCCATTTTGTTAGATTTTGATATTTTTCGAAAATCCTACGTTATTGTACCAGACATGCCTTCCAGTTTAACGACATTTTTTCCTTTTTCGGTTTCAGCTACTCAATCTGCCGGAATCATGTCAGCAGCGGAGGATTTTTTTTTGGCGCCTCCGAATGCAGCTCATAAGTCGCTCAGATCTCAATATTTTTCTATGAAAAAATTATTTTATATAGGTCAAATATAGCCAAATATATTCTTAATTTTCCGAAGCATTTAATTGAGTACTTTTCTTCCAAAAAAATCCCGAAAATCTAACTAATTTTTAGCATTATAGTCCCAATCATCAAACCGCAGATCACGTTTTACTGTCACAATCCTGGGAATTTGATTGGCCTGATTTTTTCAGCCCTAAAGGCCAAACTTACGCAGACAATTTTCAAAATCACTCACATTGAAAGCAATGTGAATATTCACAGACCGATTTAAAAAAAGTGAATCAAGAAACGGAACTCACTATGCAAAGGCAGGGCAGATAAATGCGATAAATCTTCGATTGGCTGGAACCAAATTGCAATTGACCGTCGGGGCTCTCTCGGTTCGATGCGCTCTGTATACTCCGCATTTTTGCGTTAATTATACATTGGTCGAACCCGCGTACTATAATTTGCAAGTCATACAAAGTACAAAACATACAATACTCATTATAATTTGCATACATTATAACGGGTTATAATTAGCGATTCAGCCAGGCACGTGCTGCAATGGACATATTTCAATGCATATTGCAATTATTAGAAACTCAAGCTATCGTTTGTATAACTCACTCGTTATAATTGGTGATTCACAAAAAGTAAAAAAACATACAATACTTTCTATATTTTTCATATACATGAAATCGCATTTTATAATCATATATTGTATAATTGCTCATTATAATTATAAAAAATCATAATTCATAAAAGAAAAGCCATTCATAAAAACCCATGACATTTATCATATCACAATTTATATGAAACACGCTTTATAATTAGCAATTCGTACAAAGTACAAAACAGACAATACGTTTTATATTTTTCTCAAATCGTAATTACGTATTATAATTAGTTCATAAAAATCGATGACAATTCACATCCCACAATGTATATAAAACACGCATCATAATTTGTAATTCGTACAAATTACGTGACATACAATGGTGACTATGATTTAAAAAAATGGAATCACATATAAAAATTAGCAATTCAGAAAAACCCATGACAATATATATGCCACACTGAAAGAAAAGCCCATGGTATTTACAAAAAACACCCATAGTAAAAGAGGGGACAATAAAATTCTCTATGGTTTATTGACACCGCAATCATAATATGGTTAACATAATAAGTATATTTAAACATGCGATTTAAGTAGCGTTTTTTACTATCTAACATCCCCGAAATAATTATTAAGTATTGTGAAAGGCTTGACAAAATAGATATGGTTAATTTAGTGCTATCACAAATTTGGCGCACAAATACTAATGTCGCATACCGTACGTTAGGTTTCCTTTGGGCCAAATTTCTACTATGCAGTTAAAGTTTGTACAATTCATATGGTTAATATTAACGTTTGTCGCGTATAATTTGTTAGAAGACCCCATGAAAAGTGACTATACAAAAAAAATTATGGTAATGTTTACATGTAACGAAAACGTTAATTATTTGCATTTGGAGCAACTACGGCTTAGTAGTTTTAATAACTACGCGTGTTTCACAAACTGTTGTATAGTATGTTTGTTGCATTGCAAAAATAGGATATCAGTTCAACATTTCTTTTTACAGTTCACCTTCTCTTCTCGTGGGACCCACATTACTATAGGGTCGTCCATTAAATACGTGAGATTTTTAGGCCACTTTTTGAGCCCCCCCCCCCCCCCATGGTGATATGTGGTGAGGTTTCTAGCCCCCCCCCCCCCACTCGACATCACGTGTATGTTTTGTTCAGAAATGTTAGACACAAGCGGTAGAGAGTGCGGTATTTTATTCTGAAAAACGAAATAATATATATTGTTAGTATATTTAAATGGCAGTGTCCGCGCAATTACACAAAAAAAATACACGTGATTCACAACACGCCCCCCCCCCCCCCCCACAATGATCAACCGTGATGTTATCAACCCCCCCCCCCCCTATTTGAGCCTCTCGTGATTAATAGACGACTACTATTGCTGCAGGTAGTGTCATATAATATGGTACAAATCACTAATATATGGTACAAAACTATTGCGATGCACCAATAATCCATTTGAGTAGTGATTTATGTTGTAAAAGAAAGGAATGTGCCAAATTTCACCTAAATCGGAGGTAACAGCTATTCGAAAGTACATCCGGAATTACTTTTGTTTGTTATGCCATATCCGCGATCAAGGTGCTATAAGTACCCGATAGCGTAGTGACATCGTGCGTAGCATAGGCAGAAGATAGGCAAGTGGTTGTAGGTTCGATTTCATGTGTAGACGCAATATTTCCTTCGAAATAAATCATGACAAGAAGTCAAGGACTGACGAATTATAACAAAAAATCATTGAGGTAGAACTCTCAGTTGAGTATTTTATCTTATTCTGGATTTATGAAATATTCTGTGCATTTAGTAGACGGACATCGATGCCTTGAACCAACACTTGAATAACACACCAAATACGCATATAGCAGGTCGTCTCTTAGAATATGGTAAATATTACTATAAACATCGCCGCAAATCACAAGCAACATTTTTAATCAATATATATGTAAAGGGTGTTTCAAAATGACTTGGCATTTAAATTTATTAATAAAACGTATTATTTATTTGAAAAGTACGAATATTTTTTATTTAATGTAAGGTACAAACATGGAGGTTATGTGTGGAACATAATATCCGATAAATGGCTGCCTCGTCCATGTTTGCAAACGTTCGCTCTTTTGACGAAATTTTCAATAACATTTTGGCCTAATTGCGGACTAATTTCGTTGATAGTGCGTTCAATTGCTTCACTGAACTCCGGAATGGTGTGTGGATCATTGGCATACACTTTTCCTTCCAGAAAATCCCAACGAAAGAGGTCCAATGGCGTCAAATCGCACGGAGTCGCGGCGGAAGATAACCCGATCATGAAACTTCGTCTGGAGTAATTGCATTGTGTTTGTGCATTTTCATAATTTCTATGCGTTGCTCGATCGTGCAATTTTGCATGACTATCCCTCAATACTTCCTGATGCTAGTTGTTAAAGATTAGGACTCTATGTTCACCACAAAAAAAGGCGCGCAATTTAAAGCGTCAGGTCATTTTGAGACACCCTTTATATATTAAAAATTAACACCGCCAAGATCCTTATAGTAAACAGGGTTATATATATATATATATATATATATATATATATATATAACCCTGTTTACTATAAGGATCTTGGCGGCGTTAATTTTTTGCAGTGTCAGGGAATATCCCTTTTATGCAAACCTCCTATATTATTAGGACGTTGAATAAGTTTTCGCTGTTTTCCAATAGATGGCGTTATCAGAACTGCATGCGTGTAGTTTAAGATGGTAACGCATCTATAAAGAAGTACTATAACCAAACTTGCAATTCATTGAATGTGATTTCGTCGAAGTGTAAACAACTTTTGTTTCATACTGTCAAACATGGCAAATGTCGTGCCAAAAAAAGTATATGCGAGGGATTTTACTGCACTAATTTGTTTAAAAAAAATCTGCAGCTGAAATGTACATAATTCTTGTTGAGACTTATAGCGATCATGCTGTGTTGGAAATCACATTCAGAGATTGGTTTAGACGCTTCAAAAATAATGATTTCGATCTGTTGAATTGGAGATATTACTTCATGAAGACTCACGTCAGACGCTAGCTGAACGTCAGACGCTAGCTGAAGAATCATTAGGAGTTGATCACACAACAGTTTCGATACATTTGAAACATCCTGAATGATTGTTTTTAAATAAAGCATTATTTTTCACGAAAAAAACAGTGAGAACTTATTCAACATGGCAATATTTAGCATTGAGCAATCAACGTATGCTTGCAAGATCGACAGTTGACATTAACATAGGTGCATCATTTATGCAACTCCTAAAATATCAATAAGCAATACCTTCTACACTTTTCTCAGTACCTATGGCTATAAAATATTATTGTCCCATCACTAAAATATAAAATACAGTTCAAATGTGGTAGAAAACATCCTACATGTCTCTCAGTGCATAATTTATTTAAAACAGGCATTGCAATTTGCAATTCCTACAAATACAAAAATCCAAAAATACAAAACATGCAATCCTCATTACAATTTGCTCGTATAATCAGCGATGCCTACAAGCTGATTACAATTGACATATTGTAATACGCAATTCTTCGATGGTCTTCGAAGACCCGAAAAAAAGCATTGTCCCAAATTCAGTACACTTTTTGTCGCGCTGTACAGCGGCACGTACATCTTGAGGGATTAGGCCACTCGAGAATTTTCGAAAAATCTATTTTTTTATGGTCCCCTAGGACCTCAAAAATGCTGTCCCAAAAGATTATGGACTGGGAAAATATCTAACTACTCGGTTTTCGAATTTAGTACAAGGCCGCCTGGTCCGCAAAGAGAGTACTCAAAACTTCAAACGCGTTAATCTCAAAACTGCATTTTTTAAGTTGACCGGAAATATAACTCAGACAATTTTCAACCGATTCACTTGAAATATTGAATATATCTTGAAAAATACATTGTCTATGGAAGTACGTACGATTTTTTTTTTATATTGCATAGTTCATTTCTTATTAACAATTATCTGTCGATTTTTAGGCAAATTTTTCACTTTCCACTTTAGAACTGCGCCATTTGGCCAAAAATCAATATATCGAAAAAATCCTACGTACTTCTATAGCAGTTATTATATATAATCGAAAAAGATTCATTGGCTGATTATAATTAAAAAATTACCGGAGCTGTTTGTCCGGCCGTGGACCCTGGAAAAACGGAGACGTCATCGCAAAAACGCTGCACAGCCGCCATTTTGAAATTAATCGCTTCAAAAAAATTATTGTATACAGTCACTGATATGTATGATAAACACCCTTTTTTGTAATCTCGATTCATTTTGTAGTTCATCTGAAAAAAAAATCCCCAAAAAGTCCATTTTTTCGGCCTCTAGAGTGGCCTAAGGCCTAAAGCAATGGCATCGTCACTGCTAGACAAAGAAGCCATTCGTCGAATCGCTATTTTTGCTTCCGAGACTGCCTCACTCCCTCTCACTTTTCTCCCTCTCGGAGGTCTGGCTGGATGAGTGAGATTATAGCGTATTATTATACATAGATGGAAAATCAGCCGCAATGAGAGAGTCTAGCCTTGGTTGCGCTTGGGGGTTGCTATGGCGATATATAGACTGCGCGCGCCCCCGACCCTGTCGTGTCGTCGCCGACGACAGCCCTCTTCCTCGCGACCCCTGCAATCCGCTTGCTTTTGCCACCCACCCACCCACCCACCCCACCCCCACCCACTCTGACTTCTATCCCCGGCGCTTGAATACGACTAAGAGCGTGACCCCGACCTTTCAGGTGGATGACCTCCACTGCATCGTAGGGGTTGCGCGCGCAAATCTCTCCTCCGCTCATCCGCAGACGAGACGCCCGCGACGCCGCGCTTTCCACCCTTCCGAACCCTTCCCCAGCGCCGTGGACGACCAAGAGCGGTCACCGCACCGGGAGGACCTTGCGCATACACGAGGGCGATGCAAAAGTACCGTCGGGGGATGTTCGAGTCGCAGCAATCGATCCACGGATAAACACATTCTCCACTTTTATTGCCCCCCTTTTTTGCGTTTTCTCTCTCGTTCGCACATTCGAACGGAGATATTACGACATCGCGACGTCCCGCTTCGTTCCTTTCGTTTCTATCACCAGGTACACAGGAAGGAATCCTTTTTACGACTATCGATCCTCCCGCTTTATTGAGAATGCCGCGTAAAGATTTTAACCCTCGTTACGAGCATTTTACATTCGCTGGGGCCTCCATTTTTTCGCGGTGCAACCGTCGCCCCCTGGCATCGAAGAACCATCTCTTCATCCATCGAAATTCGATTATGGATATCCGGATTTTTCGGCGACCTTGTGCTTTTTCACGAAGGATATTTTTGCATTGCGAAAAAAGCGCAATAACGTGAACAAAAACGCTGGTTCGATCATCGCGTTTTTCTCAGTTTCCCTGTGCCCTCGTGGAAAGGTGACGAGTCAGTGACAGGAGAGGACGAGTCCGGGCGATACTCACGGGCACCTCTCAGGAGCTGAAAAAAGCAAAGTGGAGGCAAAAGTATCCATGGGATAGTTAAATAACAATGAAAATATTGATGCCATGGCGCAAAAATGTTGTCCCTAAAGGCACATCGGTGGAAGCACACCGTGAATCTACTCGCAATAAATAGTGCACGGGGGAGCCGGGTGTATGCGCGCATGTACTCGGTGAGTGGAAAACCCGTAGGAACTTGCACCATGACCCGATTACCCGCGCAGAGGAGTAAGCAAAGTTGAGCGCACGCGGTTCGTCGGCAATGTCTGCTCGCCCGGAGAAACTACGCCAATGCAACCAGACATGGGGGGAGATCACCCCTTTCCTGTCTACACCCACACATACACAGCGAGAAGAGACACCACGAAAGACAGCCACGGATGGCTCGCACACAGACGGGAGCAGCGAGCACTCGTAGCCGATATACGAAGCGCCCACATGATTGTATGTAGGTGTGTGCGTAATGCTATGCTGTTTTCCCTCTACCCTAGTCTGGAAGCTCCGGTGGCGTCCGCAGCTTCAACTTTCGTTGCCAGTGAAAAGAGAAAGGGTGATACCTAGATGGAGAGGGAGAGGGAGAGAGAAAACGATGGAACATACTTTGTCAGGCACGTTTTGGAGTGTGCCGCGGGGGTGGGCCGAGTTCTCCTCTTCTTCATTCCACCCTCCACCCTTGCCAGACGCGTTCTTCCCTCTGCAGCTTGTAGCAGAGCCAGCCATCGACGACCAGTCTGCCGTCGCAGCGTATTATTGCCAGGTCCCGTAACGCTCACGAATACCCATGCAGCCACACTTGTTACACACACATGTGAAAATGATCGTGTATGCTTAGAGATACACTCATTCGCGGATTGGAAAACCCAACGGAACAAAAAATTCGTACTCGGCATGTTACTACAGCTCCGGAATACAATGAGAAAAAAAACCGATTGAAAAAAAAATGTATCGGTTGATCCAAATAAATGTGCTACTGCGGAGTGCCACCGATATATGAGATTGTTACAATACTATAAAATATTGGAAACTGTGATTGATTTAAGGCGTTACCCCCACTTGTAGCGCAAAAAAGGCCTTTTTCATGAATTTTTTAAAAGAAAACTACAAAACTTTTTTAATCGATCAATATACCATCTTAAAGAACACATCTTGAAGAACTTTCAGTAATTTTTTTATTGAAAAACATTACATTGTTTAGTGGCAAATGGCCGTCAATGAAATAATGTTTTTATATACACGGTTTGCGGTGACCAACATTGCGGCGAAGTGGATCATCTGAAAATAAAATGCGGATGGATTTAGTCAAATATAAGTATAAACTAGTCTTTAATCGAAGGATTTTAAAAAATATTCATTTTTCACAAAATGGCGGACAGTCAAAGTTAATGGTTCGATTTTAACGAAAAAAATCGAACGATTCAAGACTACATTTTTATATATTAAATAAGCCTGCAAAATTTCAAGAAGATCGGTTCATTAGTGTTCGAGTAATCTTGGTCACCGACTTCAGAAATGCCATTTTGAGAAAAACGCGTTTAAAGTTTCAATATCAGTTTACACGAAGAAAATATTTTTTTTTGTAAACTTACATAGAGTCATCTATTCCGGGCCCATACTTCCGTATGGGCCCGGATACTTATACTTCAAAAAAATGCAATAAAAAAAAACGATTTTTTCAAAATCGCAAGTGGGGGTAACCCCTTAAATAACATATTATTTTATTTGAAAAAGCTCTTCTGTTCTCTGAATATCTGCATTATCCTTCAAATACAATTATATTCTATTGGAATCATTCTATGTACAATCCGTAGATGTGTGAATGAAATAATTAAGGGGTTGCTACAACATTTTTTATTTCCTACAAAAACGAATATGCCATGGGACGTAAGTTTTTCAATTTGTTTTAAATCTTAAATAAAAAGCGAGCATTAGAATGATCAGCCACGATAATAGTGGAGAGAATATCAGATATCCAATGGAATATCCATGGAGAGAAAATCAGATATTCAACTGATAAGAACAGACACTTTCATCTTAGCCACAGGCCAAGACGCGATACTCTTTAGAGTTTCTCCGGCGTTTGAGTAGATTTTCGGTTCGCGCTACGCTTACGAGAAACGAGCGCGCGTGCGGCTTCTAGCGGTTACTCAGAGAACTACGGGTTTCCTCACACCTATTATTTCGGTGGCGCTCGGCCATGATTTGGTTGAATTTGTTCAACCAAATGCGCAAGAAACATATTTTATTTTCGCATAATTTTTTAACCAATTCAGACATTTGCTTAATATTTTTCAAACATAATGAAATATTAATATTTTAACGAATAATGTACTTGGAAATCAATATCGGATGTGGTGAAAAAAATTAAATAACACATTTACTCAATACAAATTTTATCTGAATCAAACGAGTGAAATTCAATTTTTCTTGTGTACTCGAATCAACAATATTCATGTTATGAATGAAAACGCTATTTTTGTTTGTTGCAGAAAATGCATTTAAAACTATATAATTTGTTCGCGATCTTTTATTAGATACTTTCAGTAATATATCGTTCTCGGCTAACAATGTATCTTTTGAATGACAAAAAGCTTTTAATTTGATCATGTTGTTAAAGTCAATAGTGGTTTGTTTGGACTAATAAACCCAATTATTTACACCAGCAATTTTACAATTGAATCAACGAAATTTCATTCAATAACACTAATGATATCGGATCAATGATTTTTTTTCTCAGTGTATATTACGTCATTGATTTTCGCTGGTTTTTACCCCCCCCCCCCCCCCCCTCTCCGAAATCATCCTATCCTTCCTATCGTCATAATCCAATTACCGTTACCCTTATCCAACGACCAGATCCCCCCCGCCCTCCATTTTAAAATTACGGAATTTTTGCACGTCCCCAGCTGGAAATGGCATTCCCGAAATTGGAGGCCCTCTTTGAAAATCTGTTGGATGTTTGTATTTTGGGCCGGTTTTTTGCGTGTCTTGCTTGGTAGATGATCTATTTGGATTTTTATTAAATTTGTATTGTATGTTTTTCAATTTTTTGGATTGAATTTGATTTTTATTGTTTGGATTTGAATCCAAATCTATCTGGATTTTTATTGAATTTTTATTGTTTCTTGCTATTATTTCTATTACCATACTATTTCTTGCAGCCTTCTTGAGGGGGATTCCAAGTATTCGTGGATTCGGTCTTGATTTTATCAACGATCCTGGGGGTGGTCTGAGATGGATGGGAAGGCGAAAATTTTGGCGGAGAGAGGAAATTACGAATATCACTTTTCTAGAAAAATCCATGAGCAATGATCATTTGTTGATTATTATGATGGTTCCTCATGTTGGTTGACATCTTGCCAACTTTTACGGCCCCCAGCTGTCACTTTTACCCTGATGCTGAGCACTCAACTAGTCTCAGGTCGTCGGAGACGTCCACAGTGAAAAAAATTTACTTCACCTGACTGAATCCGTCTTTCGAGGATTTTAACAAATTATTTATCGGGGAGGTAGAATATAAGGTTATTTTAACAATTGTTTATCGCATCGAATTAACGAATACGTGGACTAACCGAAAATTCAAGCCGAGATACCATTGCGACGGGTTAAAAATCGATTTTGTTTGGCAATTTCATAAAGCATACGCACTCAAAAACATGTGAAAAAATTCAAGTTAAAATATTGAAAATTTACCAAGTTGCAGACGATTAAATGAGAGCAGGTAGCGCGATCGCGTTTTTCTCGAAACGACTTTTCTCTAGCTGGCCGGAATCGTAACTCTACCTATAATTGTCCGATTTTCAATTTAAAAAACCGGAAAAAGTCTCTCTTTAAATTGAGTGTTTTTAAGCCCCGGAATAGAAATAAACATTTCACCGAAATTACACTTTTTCTAACACATTCCATTTTGTAATTTTTTTAACGGCTACAATGAGAACTATATTTATATAGATTATAAAACTTGTGAATTATTATTTCTCGGCCCAACCATTGACAAGTTATCGATTCTGCCTCTGGACCACATTTTTTTATACAGAGGCTCTCTTATATCTCGATAACGTTTTTAATTTTTTATAAATGCATAAAATTTCATACGAAATAAATTCAATGTATGCTTAATAACACATCTTATTTCAAATCGCAAATAAATAATCTAATAGACAACGAAAATTCGGAAAAACTACCGTTTGGCCACCGACAAATGAACAATTTTCTTTATCCAAGTGATTTTGTTTTTCCGTGCGCTGCACTACTGCATCGCATTTGCACGAGGGCACAGGGAAACTATAGAAAACCTGTGCCAATACAGGTGGCCAGTGCGCGGCCCAGCGGTCACCCATCCAAGTGTTGGCCTTGATCAAAGCGACTTGGAACGGAAGGTCGCCAACGTCTCGCATCGATATACGGCGTGCACCCTTGTCGGTTCATTCCGACCAATGACAAGTCTTCGCTGAATATTCATGCTTAACCATGTTACTTATCGTGTAATTACTCCGGTGGGTGTTTGTCCACAATGTTTTTTGCGCAGCGTTGCTGATGATTTTTTCATTACTCGGCCCTTACGGGTTTCGCGCAAGGGTTAAAGTTAAGGGAGCGTTAACGCTCGGCTCCCTTCTGCGCTCCTGCGGAAAGCGGCGCGCGATGTAACGCAAATTTGCGTGCATGCAACCGGGAAAGCCGCTGTAAAAACTATGCAAGCGGAATCGCGAAGGTGATTGCCCAGGAATAATTTATTCTCGTCGGGGCACAGACCCCTTAACGTCTCGACACGAACCATCCGCACCCCCTCTCACTTCTCCTCTCTGTCTCCGTCTCCCTCTCTCCCTTTTTTCAGACTGACTGAGCATCCGGACTCGAGCTTTACACGATTACCTTTTACATGTCTCCGACCATCGCACTGGAAAAAAAAAAGACACGACCCCTCTTCGCCCATACCTTGATTTATCGAATTATCATGCGAATAAAAATGCGATGAAAAATACTTAAACGGAAGCCTGCACCGAATGAAATAACGATTTTTTTCTACGCGATCGGAGAAAGAAGTTAGTAAATGGGAAAAAAAACATATCGCAAACAGCGAGTCTTATAGGTAAGTTCAAAAGGCAACGTCATTTTTAGGTGTTTTC